>MJUU01031409.1:11880-57229 GCA_002080025.1 Modiolus philippinarum | reverse complement strand
AACATCAGCAAACTTCAAAATGAGACCCTTAAACATTAATAAACATCAGCAAACTTCAAAATGAGACCCTTAAACATTAATAAACAAATTTGAAAATGAGAACCTTACACGTTGTGATTATTTTGACTAATTGTGTCAGCCATGACTCAGGTAAGCGATACAGGCTCTTGAGAGCCTCTTGTTTTTTTTTGTAATCTCGGAATATCTGACAAAAGTGATACTTGGAGTCATATCTAGATAGTAAATTAACTGTGGAACAAGATGTAACAAAAATCTCAATCATTCCAATACACATTTTTGTCATGATTAAATCTACTGGGATATTAAATGAAATATTGATTTTTTCATTTATAGCAAATTAAATGAATGGTTATATGCGTAAATTCCTTAATAGAATGGTATATGTTTTCTTGTAAAATCTGACTGTTATATGTTTCCCTGATAGGTTATCGTAATACCCGCCTGTCTTCTCTCTCTTGTGTATTGCTTATCATGTACAGAATATTTTTTTGATCTGTTTTGTAATTAACATGGTTAAAAAATAGTGCATTCCCTATGATGAATATTAAAATGAGTAGTATGTTAAAGATATTAGATCTATTATATATTCTGAGGTAAGATTGCTATACTTAATTGTTAAAAGTTCTGTACAGCCAATTAACTTCAAAATTATGTTTTATTCATAAACTTATAATTTTAATACATCTAGAATTTTTTGATAATTGTAAAATTTGCTTGCATAGATTTATAATTAAGTGAGAATATACTTTATATTCCTTAAATATAGAATTGTGGTTATAGAAAGACATATTAGGTTATACAAGGACATTATACATGTAAAGGTATAATGTAATTCAGTCATGTCTCTGTCCAGCTGTCTCCTGAATGGGCTTTTTGTTGTCTGTCCCTTGTAATGTTTCACTCCTATGACTTGTGATTGACATATTGTCATCAAACTTGATATGTAAGTTGTTTGTCTACAAAATTCAGGCCAAGTTCAATTTAATGTTCAGAGATGGTAGTGGTTCTGAAGTTATGCCCTAGCTTGAATCTTAGAAATTGCACACAAAAAAATGAGGCAGGGAGGGCATCATTTTATCCTCCATTTCTATGTTTTAATCTAATTTTTATGTTATATGCTTTATTTCATGTATTTAAATTTAGACTAATGAACTTCTAGTCTATTGTCCACACAAAGGCCCACTACTCTGATATTGTTTGTTGAATTTTTTTTATTGTAAATGTGCAAGAAGCAAAATAAGTGCTTGGGCTGAGCATTATGAAGGGGAGATAATGGTTATTTAAAAGATCATATATATAAATCTCATGATCTTTATTGTTTATTTGATTCAAATGAAACTTGACACAAAGGGTTACCCATAAACCAGTTTAACCCTACCAGTGCTGGTACCAAGTCCAGCTGTCCTGAGTTCCTATCATTGTTTACGTTTGTCTTTTGTCTTGTTCGTGTTTTTCCTGTGTAGCACATGTGGCATGCAACGATAATTTTCAGCCATGTTTTCTGTTATCCATTTTTTACATGGTACATAAGAAAATATACATGAAGAAATATTGCTTTGCTGGCATAATCAAAGGGAGATAATCAGACTTAATGGTAATTTTAATTACCTTTGAGATCATGTCCATCTTCATCGTAAAATCAATGAAACTTTACCAAAAGGGCAGATATTCCAGATTAGACAATACTGAATAAGTATGCAAGACAATACAGAAGATAAGAACTAAATTTTTTCTGACCCTAAACTTTATTTGTTACTGGACGGTACCTGTTATCTGTTGTATAGCATCTTTTATATCAAGAGTTATCTTCATAGAAATGGAAATTAATGTGTTAGCTACAAGGATAAGGATATGTCTAGAATTACAGAGAATTTAAATATAACCTGGAGGTATTGGAACAGATGAGATTGGAATTTCTCATATAATCAATTCTTCCTAATTACATTTCTCCAAATGGTAACAGAATGTATTTATATCTAGTTTGGAATTCTATGATGGTTGTTTTTTACTGCAGTTTCTCTTATTTAAGGTCTTTACAAGCATTGTTTACTGTAAACATTTTCACTGAATCAGTCATAACTGACCTGTAACTGTATATTACTGAGAATAATTGACTGGGCCATTGCCCAGTCATGTTTAACTTCACTAGCTTATATCAAGCTAGTGATGAAGTTGAATATTAGCTCTAAAGGTCATTTTAATTTTTTTTTTTTGGATTGGCAGACCATTTCAAAAATTTTCACGTGTACCATGAGCTTGGGTTCCACATCTAGTGCCTAGTAAGCCATTTTAACTCTTTTTGCAAGCGTCATTGAGATGCAAATACCCTATAGTTTTCAGTCCATCTGTTTTGCTTGAAAATGATGAGTTCTATTATGTGTAAGTGAATTGTATGTCTATAAAGGGAATTTTTCCTGTTGGCTGAAGCTTTGATGCTGAACTTGACAAACACAAATTTGAAATCAAAGAATTCATGACTTATATCAGTAGGAAATCATTTGATAATGTCTTGAATATGATGAGATTTACCATGTAAGAGATTATAACGACTATTGGCCTACTACTGTATTTCCTGTTTGCTAATACTTTAGTGGGAATTATTTTATGTTATTTAGTCTGATATTTATAAGTGAATTTTGGGCATTTTAACTTCCTGTTTGCCAATAATGTGAAATACCATAATTCACATGGTCCTTCCTGACTTTGTCAGTATTCCAGTTTAATCACAAAAATAAGGGCTTATGTAAAGGGCATTGTTTGATTGTTAAAGATAAATTAATAAAATTTAATCATTGATTGAATCTGACTTCCCAGGTCTGTCTTTCTTTACTATATATCTATATACTATATTTTAGCTGACAAATCAGATGACAAAAATGTTAAACAAATCAGAGGAATTAGATATAAATGTGAAAGAAAAAACCCTTCAAATGGGTGAAATTTGAAAGTGCTAAATGAAACAGAGCATGTAAAAGTATATTACAGTATTTAGATCAGTATTTGCAGTGATTTTTGTACAAAATAAGTAATGATTTGTACCAGATTTTTTTATCCAAAATACTGACATTTTCTTTTTCATATATATATATATATATATATATATATATATAATGTATTTCTGATTTACAGAATTACTGGAAAATTGATTTTTATGAAAACTACATTTATTGTCTGGTATTTTCTAATACATGTATCAATCTTGAAGTTAAATAAGAATGTATGAAAAGCAGTATTGAAATGGTATTTGCACAACGAGAATTTGATTCCATGTTAAAACTAAATTAAGAAATGTTTCCTACTGATTTTGAACTTTTAATGAGCATCTCTATTTGCTAAACACTTTTGGTTTCTTTTGTTCCTCAGTTAAAAAGTCATATAAAGCAGATGGGATATACAGTAACGGGTGACTAAATAAATTTACACAGTATAAAGTGCTGCTTAATTCCACTCATTATGTAAATCCAGGGTACTGGATAACAGATCATATAAAAATGTAATATTATGTATGACTTTTATACCTAACAATGAAGCTTTATAACACTTTGACAAACCATACGTCATTCACTCTCTGTGTTTCACACCTGAGTCGAAAATCTGTGAATGTTCTTCAGGTAAAGGTAGTGATTGGAAAGCCTGTACCATTTTCTTACCTTCATTTAATTATCGTGGCTAATTATTACCATGGATCTTTTATGAAAGGCAGTTATTTAAGAAAAAACATTGATGAATTGAAAGGAAATTGTTCTAACGTGATGTGAGCTTATAATAGAGTCGCGGATTTAAGTCATTGTTTGATGTATGACAAACATTAAATGTTAAATCTATTTTCTTCAGAAACTGGAAAACCTGTTCAGATCTCTATGAAAGTAGGTGATGACGGTAAGATGACAGAATCAGATCAGAAAAAGGATGATATCCATTTTGGGGTGGAGGACGAACATGGAAAGGAGGGAGAGGTAGAAATAGACGCTGCAGAGGAAGAAACAGAAGAAGGTAATTTGACGTGACTAGTTTTTAACAGCTGATAGTAACACAGATTTACTGTAAAATTTATAACATTATGGCTTGATTATTAATACATCTAATTTTTGCAAGTTCGTTGGGACACTTAAAATTCACTGGACATGTTGAAGTTAATTATTGTAAGTATGTTTTTATGAGATATTGTCCATAGGATAATGTAAAGTTGGATCTGTTACTTGCTAGCATTGTGTATTGGGAGGGATAGTCACAATATCATGCAATCAATGATATATATTCTGCCATGACAAATGTGATTAAAAGAAAAGACGATTTTGTAGAAAGAAGCTTGAAAGGTTATTAAAACATCGTTATTATAAAACCTATAAAAGTTGGCGGTCTTTGAAGTAATTTTATTACATCAAAATTACAATAACAGAAATACATTTGTCAATCGTAATAGCATGTTAGGTTGCATGGTGAAGTTTATTTAAAAAAATTTTGATTTGCACACAATAACAAAAAAGATTTTAAAAAAAATCAAAATATCCTTTTTTGGCAAGATCCAGGAATCCTGCAGGAAATCCATGACTCATCCTGCCTAACCTAAACTAAGCCAATTTAGATCAGTCAGAAATGCCTATATTAAGATGTTGTTACTAAGAATTTTAAGAAATAACTCGTCTTTGAAAGTATCAGGAAATTTACCAAAATTGGAACTAACAATTTTTTGAATCTAACCATTTGCAATATTTGTTTTCACTAAAATTCATTCAAAAAGCATTGTTGCTAACAAGAATTCCACCGAGAGTTCCAGGAAATTTACCAAAATTGGAACCCTATTTTTTATTCATGAATTTCAGAATTATGTCTGGTATGCAACAATGGTATGAAAAATTGCTAAAATATCTGATTGTATGCAAAAATTTCAAAAATTGTTAGTCTTGGACATTTTCAGGAAATTTACCAAAGTTGGAACCAGAATAAAATCCTGAAAGTTTATTGCTTATCTATAGACTATATGCAATAATTTCACATACAAATTAAATTTCCTAAGTTCCAATTTGGTTAATTATTGTTGATATTATGGACCAAAGTGATGATTTAATCAAAATCATTGATGCAGAAAATATAGGTCAAAGTGACATAATTCTGGGATGGATATAGGTTACTACATGTACTAAAGATGTAACCACTTACCAATCATCATCTATCTATGGCATGTAGGTGCTGAGATATGATGGAACCCAAAAAAAATTATTGAAAAAACTAAGTCCAACAAATGGCAAAATACGGAAAAATTTGAATTATTATTTTTTTTTCAAAAAATATACTTGGGATGCAATAATGAAGTTGTACTGAATATTGGGTCAATAATTCATTGATATTGAGCAACATTTCAGAAAGTTATTGAAGTTCAAAAAAAGTTTAACATTTGGGTTCACCAAATGTTGACGCCGATGACGGAATCTATGGTTGCTATGTCTCGCCTTCACGACTTTCGTCGCAGGCGAGACAAAAAGTAAAATCATGGGTTAATTGCAAACTGGAATAGTTTATTAAATTTTTTATCACACTGATTAGCAATTACACACGATTTGTTTAAGAATTTGCTTGATCTTATGGATGAGAAGATTCGTTAAAGTACATTTTATCCATCAGAGATTCTTTAAGACAGAGAAATAATCAAATATTAATTAAATTCACTTTCTGACAGGTAAATTTATTTTACCTGTTGTGAAAAATTATCTGCCAGGAAATTCAAATAAGTTCCTTGGTAATTAAGTGTATTGTTTGAACATTAGTAGCAAATAATGAGCTTTGTGACTTCAAGTTTTAGCTCAATAATTACATTTTTTTACTAGTTTGCAGATAAAATTTTATACATGATTTTTTGGTAAGGAAGTCTGTATTTGTTATTAGCCAGAGATTCTACAGGTGCATTATACATAATTATTGATGAATACATTTTGTAACCTTTTCTTAAATTGTTATGCAAAAATGCCAGTCGTAACATTCAAGGATTTTTCATGTATTACATTATTGCATTTTTATTGCAACAGAAATTATGCTGTCAGGGATACTATTTTCAGAAAAAATAAATTTGATAAAGAAAAATTTGATCATATAGCAATATATACATGATAAGAAGATGATTTCATCTCCTCCTCTGCACTGAAGAGACATAAGTTGTTGAAATTGCCATATGCAGAAACTAATTTCACAGGGAATTCGGTATTTTGCTGACCATTTTTATACCTATAGCAAAAAAGGCTTTTAAAAGGGAACTCCTTCTTTTAACTCTGTCAGTCAATATTAAAAATCAATGGAATTATAGAAATTAAACATGGCAAAGATGATGTTGACAAAAGGAAGTGGCCTCTTCTTCTTGTATTTGTATAGCTTTATATTCAAATTTATTATTCATTAAAACTCATGTAATGATATTGAACAATTCGATTAGTTTGAAAAAAAAGCAGAAATTGGCTTTTTTTTTTTGCAAACATTCTGGGAAAAGCAAGATTAGAAGATTTATATCATTGTTATCATAAAAGTGTTTTCATTGCATAAAGTACAGTCCTTATAAGCTATTATATAAATCTATAAGAAACTCAGGGAACACAATCAACTGACTACCCGGTATTCAGTTGACTTTAGTTTGCCTAACTCTTGATACACATGTGACACCATGGCCAAATTATACCAGAATTTTGTAAGCTAGGAACATGCTACAATTAAACTATTTTTGCAGCAGTTATCTTCTTTCTCAGATTGTATCACCAAAAGAGGAAAATCCATATTTTCACTATATTTCGACAAATGCCGAATACATGGGTAAAAGGTTGATGGTTAAAATAAAAGCAAACAAAAAAATCAGGTTATTTTGAACCCTCATTTAACTTAAAATTATCGATCTTTTTTTTCTTATTTGACTGACAAGTGATTCTTATTTATTCCATACTATAGATTTGTGACTTTAGTATCTGCTATCTTCTGTTATCTAATCATAAATACAGAATATAATGACTTAATTAAAGGATGGTTGCTGTAAATTGTGAATTTTTAAATTTCTGTAACCCTTTTTCAAATTGGAAAAAAAATTCTTTAAACCTTGAAAACCATTAAATGAGAAAAGTTTTTTATTTTATTCTTCTATAAGTATGTCACAGTGACTTCATCAACAAAGTGAAAAGTTTGAAAACTGTAAAAATTTGACAAGTTTGAACCATTATTGGGATGAGTTTCACTATATATCTCTGCTAAATCCAATGTTTCTCAACATTTTTTGTTCACATATACAACTACATTTTCATTCCATAATTTTTGGATCATAGGGTCCAGCTGATACAATTTAGAATGTCATTATGTATACTATAGCTCATATTATTTGGTACATTCAGGACTTGTTTCTGGTGTCTAAAATATGCTCTATTTAAAATCTTATTTAATATAAAAATGTTTCAAATTCAAAATTCTGTAGTATGCTCAAGTGTGAAAGTAACATGAAGTATACTTATAAATTTTGATAAATTGAACCAAAATACTATAGGGTTATTGCATGAATATTGGGGAATATTGTCCCGAGTAGAATTTTATTATATTGCACGAGCTTGTAAGTGCAATATATATTATATGAGGGATAGTATTCCCCAATATTCATGCTATAACCCTTTTATTGTATAGCAACACTAAAATTTCTGTTAAAAATGGGATTTTGGATGCCGATGACCACATGAAATTTAAGTCCTATTTGCACTTAAGTGCAATATGGAAATTTATTGCACAATTACATTTGGTTGATTTCTTAGGAAAATATTATGTTGCTATACAATAAAAGTGTATTCTGAACAGTAAAGGCTGAAAATTTTACTCAATTTTGATAAGTATTAAAAATTTCTTGTGAAAAATTGCATCGTTTAATTTTCACCAAAAAATAAGAATAGAAAGAAAATAGGTGTTAGTAAGATATAATAAAATTGTAGAAAAATGTACCTTCGTTTTTTTTTTCTAAATTTAGAATAAACTATGTAAAAATTACTAAAGCTTTAAATTATCTCCCTTGCAAGAAATCTGACTTATATATTTTTCCATCATTTTTAGATATTTTTGTTTAAAATGTAGAGTTAATGAATAGCTTGGAGAAGGGTTGTTAATTTTCATGAAAAATAGGTATAGATTTGCAATGTGAAAAAAATATTACAATTTCAAAATTTTAAATTATCACTTTTAACCTTTTTGGGGCCATTTTGGGCTTGCTATATGGTGTGAGGTTCCTCACTGTGTTGAAGACCGTACGGTAACCCATAGATGCTTTGTTTTGGGTCATTTTAGGAGATGAGATGTTGTATCCTTAACATTTACCCCATTTCCTTTCTTTTTCATACTTCTTCAATGGTTCCTTTTATTTATTTAATATTTCGAAAGTGAAAAACTGAGTTATCTCCCCATACCCCAGGTGTACCCCCTTAAATGCCTTTTTCTGATAAAAACTGGCCATTTTATCAAGCCTTTACTTATGATGAAATAATATACATTCGATAATAATAATTATTCATTGTAGATTATATTTACAGTAACAATTTCAACATCTGTTTAAGTTGAAATTTGGTCCAAAATTTCCACATTTCATGAAGCTATTGTTCTTTTGGAAAACTCAGAATATGCCAGTCTTAGGATAAGGAAAATGTGGTGAATTAGATTATTCATTGAAAATGACAGACATAAATAAATATTATTATACTTTTTGACTGGTCCATCCGTCCGTCAATTAGTCAGTCCAAAAAGAATTTTGAAAGGTTCTCAGTCTGCTTAATAAAGTATACTGCAAGCTTTACATAATTATATAAGAAATAATTTCAAGACACTTTCAAGCGGAATTGAATTTGAAATTGGATTATGGTAATATCTTAACTGTATCTAAAAAACAACATAGAAACCCCTAATTTTCCCTTCACCCTGCTTAAGCTAGGGCGAGCTTTTGCCACTTTTGCTGTTGTAAACTTTTCATTCAAAAACCCTTTGAAACCATTTGTCAAATATGAACCAAACTTGGTCATAAAAGTTTTTGGTATTCCTAGCTCTTTATAAAAAATAGTCTGGATTTTACTGCATCTAATCCAAGATAGCTGCCAGCAAGAAACATACTTCTGTTTCAATTAGAACCAAAGTTGGTCACAAAGGTAATTGGTGGTCCCTTTAAAAATCCAGTCCTGTTTGGTCATGAATTTAGAGAAGGAAAGTCATTAATTGAACTTGAAACCATATTTATACCCCCCGCAAACAAAGTTTGGGGGTATATAGGAATCACCCTGTCTGTCTGTCTGTCCGTCCGTCTGTCCACACTTCTTGTAAGCGCAAATCCTCTTTAACCACTTGAAGGATTTTGATGAAACTTTACACAAAGGAAGGACACTATACGGACATGTGCATGAAGGAATATAATTATTGTCCGAAACCAGGAAGGGGAGATAATTCGATTTTTTTTTCTTTGATTCCTTATGTATGGGTTGCCTTGTAAGCGCAACCCTCTTAAACCAGTGGAAGGATTTTGATGAAACTTTGCACAAAGGAAGAACACTATGTGTAGATGTGCGTGAAGGAATATAATTATTGTCGGGAACGAGGAAGGGGAGATAATTTGACTGACTTTTCGTTGATTCACTATGTATGGGTTACCTCGTAAGCACAACTCCTGTTAAACCACTTCAAGGATTTTGATGAAACCTAAGAGAAAGGAAGAACACTATATGGAGATGTGCATGAAGGAATGTAATTATTGTACGAAACCAGGAAGGGGAGATAATTCGACTATGACTTTCGTTGATTCCTTCTGCAATGATCTTTTTTTTTCTAAGAAATAATTTAAAGGTATTGTGAAATCAAACTGTTGGAGAGACACACTTTTTTAATTGTAATCCTCTTGAAAAGTTGTTTTCAAAGTGCTGTAATATAATTTCTCTAATGCTTATGATTTTTGTGCAAAATGTCAAATAGGCTAAAAAAAAGAGTGAATTTTATATTTGTCTGATTTCGACATAGTATTTTCATCCGAACCCTTGTGAAAAGTTCTTTCTTGAAGATTATATCATTGTGTCCATACTTGTATTGTGTCCACATTTGTACTGTGTCCACACCTGTATTGGGTCCACACTTGTACTGTGTCCACACCTGTATTGTGTCCACACTTGTACTGTGTCCACACCTGTATTGTGTCCACACCAACTTAAATTTGCACTTACCATATTGATTCAGGGTTCAATGAGCGGGGAGTATATTTGGCTGCCATTCGGCGACAGCTCTTCTTGGTTATAATGATACATTGATGGTCATAGGAAAGATGTCCCTTTGAGCCATGCACCAGTTGAGCCACTCAGTCACTCAAGAACCTCTTATTATTACATATTTTGAAACATTGGTTTCCTTTAGAGCCATGCCCCTAGGTGAGCCACTCAGTCATTCAAGAGCCTCTTATTATTTCATATTTTGATACATTGGTTTCCTTTGGAGCCATGCCCTAGGTGAGCCACTCAGAAACTTTAAGAACCTCTTATTATTTTATATTTTGATACATTGGTGTCCTTTGGAGCAATGCCCCTAGTTGAGCCAATCAGGTACTTGAGAGCCTCTTATCAATAATTTCATATTTTGATACATTGGTGTCCTTTGGAGCCATGCCCCTAGGTACTTGAGATTGTTTTTTTATGCCCTTGCTATGAAAAGGGGGGTGTTGGGGGGGCATATTGTTTTACCCTTCTCCGTCTGTCCGTCTGTCTGTCCGTTTGTCCATCCATCCTTAACTATTCATGTTTTTTTTAGAAAGTTTGCAAACAAAGTCCAACTACTTCAAAGGAATCTTACTTACAACTAGTACGTCAATTGTTCGAAGAACAATTGATAGGTCTTTCCCAAAGTTGCGTCAGAAAGACTCTTTAACATGAAATACATTTTTTTCAATGTGACCTTGACATTTGACCTTGACGTCATTTTGAAGGTCAAGTCTACCTGAACATTTTTTGTATGAATATATGTTTGTATCTTCAATCGTATTTGAGCTATAGGCAAAAACCCCAAATTTAGACGTTGAAAATCAGTTTTTGGTCCATAGTCCCAAAACGGTTGGTCCTATGATTTTGGACCCAATGTAACAAATGTAGATCTCAACCAGACACACATTTACTCCATTACATTTCTTCAGCCATCTATTAGGGTTTCCCAGTTAATCTGCTAACAAGCCTAGAGGTCAAAATAAAGGTCACCGATGACCTTTGACCTTGACCTTTTCAAAAAGCCCCTGGGGAACCAAGAACAATGGTGTAGGTCTCATGTCTCTATCACTTCCGGTTTGGGAGAAAATCATTGTTAAAAAAGCATCAAATTTTGCGGGGGCATAACTCCAGAATGGTCCATCGGACAATTTCGGACCAAATGTAACAAACTTTTGTCATGACCTAACAAACATTTTTCTAATTACACTTTATCAGCTATCTTTTATGGTTCCCGAGTTCATCTGCTAACAAGGTTTACCATGTTTGGTGATATCACTCTGTTACTAAAAATTGATCGGCTTCACAGGGTCAGTCTGGTCAAGCCCAGCCATTTCTGAATAATGGTACAAAGTATCAAAGTGATATCTCTTAAGACTTTTTTGCAAATGTTGGAAGAAAAAAAAAAAGAAAAAAAAATAATAATCAGAAGAAATACAAAAAGGTCTTTCCACCAAAGTGGGAAAGACCTTAATAAGTATATGTGCACACACATATCTTTTGGTATATTCAAAATGGCCGCAGTTGCCATGGAAACTGAAAAAAAGCAGGAAAATTCAAAGTGCCTCAAATTTTATGAAACTTTAGAAGAAGGATGTCTATCACCCATAGAAATGATTTTTGGTCTCGGAATTTTCAAAATGGCTGCTGTTGCCATGGAAACTGGAAAAAGGTGGGAAAAGTGCATCAAAATGGATGAAACTTTACAGGAAGATTGCCAAGCACCCATAGAATTGATTTTCAGGCTCAGAACTTCCCTTTTATATATTTTGGAAAAAGGGGAGGCATATCATTGTGTCCATACTTGTACTGTGACAACACCTGTAATGTGTCAACACACACTTAAATTTGCCATTACCATATTGATTCAGGGTTCAATGAGCGGGGGCATAATTGGTTGCCATTCGGCTACAGCTCTAGTTATTTCATATTTCTTACCATGATCTTTACCACATATGTATCATTCAGGGAAATTCATTGTATAGAACCACGACAAAAAGATTCAAAGATATCAATTTGGTGATGTTGGAATATGCAACAAAAACCTATTATAATACTGTGGATGCATTTATTTTCGTGGGTTCCAATTTTCGTGGTTTTGCTAAAATTCATATATTCCTGGGTTCCTAAATTCGTGGTTTCAGACTTTCGCCATTGAAAGGTTATGGGAATTTTGTGTTTCGTTGGGTTTTTAATTTCGTGGTTAGAGTCAACAACGAAATCCACAAAAATTGGCTCCCCACGAATAATAGTGCATTCACAGTAATTGTTTTTATATGCCCTCGGGATGAAATGTCGGGGTCATGTTGTTTTACCCTCGTCTGTCTGTCCATATATCCATCCATATGTCTGTCCATCCTATCTCTGATAAGCTGCTATTCCAGATAACTCCTCCCACAATATTAATACTACAATTATTTTACTTTGCATAGGGATTGGGCATGGATTGAAAATGGGCATATTGTCATGGTTTAGATTTTGGCCAAAATTTGTGATTGTAGGGGTAGTTGAACTTAGCCATTTTATTGAAATGTGCAGTTTGGAACTGATATTCAGGACAACTCCTCTCACAATATTAAAGCTACCTGGTACATTTATTTTTCTTTTCACAGGGATTAGGCATGGATTATAGATGTGTATATTGTCATGGTTAAGATTTTTGCCGAAATTTGTGATTGTTAGGGTTAGCTGAACTTGGCCATTTTATTGAAATGTTCTATCTGGGACTGTCATTCCAGACAACTCCTCCCACAATATTAAAGCTATATTTATTTTTCTTTGCATGATGATAAGGCATGGTTTGAACATGTGGATATTACCATGGTTAAGATTTTGGCCAAAATTTATGATTGGGGGGGGGGGGGGGGGGNATAGTGATTAGATATGGACTGAAAATGTGCATATTGTCAGCATTTAAATTTAGGGCTTAATTTGTGTTTTTTTGTGGGGTATAGTTGAACTTGGCCATTTTATTGAAAGGAATGTATTTGAAAGGTCGATTCTGGACAACTCCTGATAGGTAATATCAATAACTGTGTGAGATATGCGAGTTAAAGTTCTTGAAATTTGTTTATCAAGTAGAAAGTAGATGTCCATGTTTTACATGCAACTGTGGAGGCATCATATATGAAAAAAGAAAGGAATATGTATCTTACAGACACAAACAGAGTTGCTAAATTTTATCAAAAACTTGAATATACTTTTTTTTTTAATTTTAAGACTAAATTCCATATTTATTTAGAAAGTTATTTGGTAAAAATCACATCAATTTAGGAGTATCCCTTTGAAAATTGCCGTATAATTTGCAATTTTGATGCAATTAAACCAAATGTCAAGGCTTTATATCTTGAAATTTAGTGTAATAAGATAATATTTTCTAGAGATTTGGGAAGCAAATACCATACTCTTTTGTAACATTCATTGTTGTTCAACAGAATCTAAGAGTTATTTTCCCAAAAAGGCACAGTTTAATTTTCTCATAATATGTATAAATTTAGAATTAAAAAAAAGATGTATGCAAGTAATTGAAAATGCATTAATCATAAAAACACATACAAGGACAAATGAATGTATTAATTTATTATACATGTAGTAAAACATGTAATAATGTCATGTTAAACTGTCGAAAGTGTCAGTTCATCTGTCTAGACGTAATGGTTAACCATCCTCCTATACCAAAATTTTACATCTTACTGGTTAACCATTAAAACAGATTAATTTGATGAAATATATTTCAATGATTTCTTAACAAATCCATTTAAATCATTTATGTATGCTTTACATATAAAAAAAAATCAGATTCAAATCAAATATTCATGAAAGATGGTTTGAAATCATACAATATCAAGTCATATTCTAGTACATGTATAAAACATTACAGTTTTGAGAAATAATGAAAAGTATGGGCCATTCTGATTAAAAAGGATTGACGGGAATAATTACAACATGAGTTAGCAGGAATTTTGCTCTGTCATCTTCAGTTGACCTCTTGTTGTTGGGAATGAAACAACAGTAGGGAGGAAAAAAAGCTTAATATTACATTATTCAAAGTACATTTGTTCATAGAAAAAGCAAAACAGGAGAACACCAGAAGACAGAAAACTAAAGACACTGCATACTCACTAAGTACATGAACACCACAAATACAAAACTCAAAACACTAGAGCACTAATGGTGTGAACTCTCATAAAACAGGAAGGGAACATTTTTCAAACAAGCAGGTGTTTGACTCACTTACATAAATGAGTCTTAACACCTGCTTATTCTAAGGGTGTTAATTTTAAAATTTACCATACATTTCGTCAGAAAATATCTATAATTCTGAATTTGTATGCCTCCAGATAGTGGATCGGGGCATAATGTTTTTGTCCTGTGTGTCTGTCTGTCCATGCGTCCGAAACTTTAATCTTGGATATACTTTTGACCTATTAAAGATAGACTAATCATACTTGGCAAGTGTATAAATCTAGTCAAGAGGAAAATAAATATGCCAAAAAAAAAAATTAGGTCAGGTCAATGGTCAAGGTCACAAAGGTCAAAATTTAAGATTCCATTTTCATATGTTTTGTATGCAAAGAAAGACATTTCTAACAATAAAATAGGTGCTGGAGGCATATGTAGTGTTTCACAAACACATCTTGTTTCCAAATTATGTAGTAAAATAATACATATAGGTAAATAATTTGAGGTAATGAGTTAATCAGGAGCTATTCAGTTGTCCTTCTGGAGATATATGTTACCCAAGTATGTTTGAATAGTTCATAAGTATTATAAAAATCATGTTCTTGTTCTGAATAGAATTTAATAATGCTCTTATATATGGCACTTTCCTTTAGATAGAGGATTAATTTAGCTATCTTTACAAGCTTTATCATGCTGAGAATAAGTTTATGATACTGCAGAATAGAACAGGCTTTTTCTGATCTAGCACACATAGACAGTCCACAGTTAAACTTCATGGACTTAGTCTGATCGTTACTAATGCTTTTCTTAGTCAATGAGCTTCAAATACTAGTTTTAAAGTCTTAACTTTTCTTAACCTTTGATTGAACCTGTGATATAATGTTACACCATAAAGAATGTACTTTTAACATCAGATTATTAAGTGGTCTCTAAGATAGTAGCTCTCTTTGCTCAAGTCAGTGCCATTCATACAACATTGTGCAAACAAAATAAAATTATAATAATAGAAGTGATTAACCGGTTTATTGTGACCTTTAATATTTTAAGGAAAAAAATCAGATTTGAAAATGAAAAACAACATGATTAGATTTTGGAAGATGAAATTGCATTGGAAAATTCATTTACAGAGAAGGAATTCCAGCTGAAAAAGTTTGATTTTTCTATCACTGAGTCATCAATACTTCAATATTAGGGCAAATTTTACATCCCAATAAAGATAATTTGTGTTCTGAACTAATTTGAAGCATTAATGATGACAAGCTTTCTAGAAATAGTGCTTCCTAACATTGATTTCAACATCTTCTACTTAAAGGAAATTCTTATTGCTATTGGCAATGTTTGTTTGTGTGAAAACGTAGACACAATGTTGGCTCCATTATTGTATCTGTGATTCTATATGGAATGTAATTAACTAATAAACCTTTTTTTTTAAATTATTTTAATAGTTATTTATTATACCCCCTGCTTTAGGGTGGTATGTAGTGATCATGATGTCTGTTCCTCCATCCATTTGTTCATTCTCCAGTCCATTCTTTATAACACCATAGGGTACTCACTTTTTGGCAACAACTCCTCCTTAGACCACTTGATGAAATTCAATGAAGCTTTCACAGATTGTTCAGTGCATATCTCGGTGCATATTGCCATTGTGCAACAGCTATTTTAAAATTTGATTTGACTTTTTTTCTTTGTTGATTTTTTTTACATCTTGAATCAAATTTGGGAGCTAGTTTATATAGTACAGTTTACTGATTTAGTGCAGTATGAAAAAGATTATAAGTATATTAAAAGAAATTTAGGCAGAAGATTTATTAAGATATTTTATCTCACTTTCAACTTTATTCTATAACTGATATTCTATCCCAAAAACCTTAAAAATTCTAAAGTCTCCCATAAACCTTATGTCATACTTGTAGTGTTAAATTATTCTTACCGGTATATAAAAAACAGGTAACTGATAGTTCTCATCATTCATTCTTTGAACATCGCAATTAACTAACATATTTTTATGTCCCCAGATCCAGGATCGGGCGGGCATATTGTTTTGTCCTGTCTGTGTGTCTGTGCGTCCGAAACTTTAACCTTGGCCATAACTTTTGAACTATGTAAGGTAGACTTTTCATACTTGGCAGGTGTATAGGTCTAGTCAAGGGGAACATAAATATGCAAAAAAAAAATAGGTCAGGTCAAAGGTCAAGGTCACAGAGGTTAAAAAGGGGTGAAATTGGCTGTTTTCACATATTTTACTGTAGAATCCTTATTATTTATCCTATTGAGATGGGGTTTGTTTTATGTTATTTTTATAAAATTGCACAACTATAGCATGTGACAGATTTGAGGTAGCATTTACTATTTTTGAGAAACAAGAGGCCCAAAGGGGGCAAATGGAAATTTTTTTTAAACATTTTTTGTCAGCTCTTGGTGCAGTGTTTTTCTGTAGGTTTTTAATAGCATGTTTGAACAGAAACAGATACATTAAACAATTAAAACCATTTCAATAAACAAGAGGCTCAAAGGCACTTCATTAGTTTCAGAATAAAGGGTTGAATTGGGTGTTTTTATGGTAATAAACAACTTCTGAACTATGTAAGACAGACTTTTAATACTTAGGTCAAAGGTCAAGGTCACAGAGGTCAAAAAGGGGTTAAATTGGGTATTTTCATATATTTGATTGTAGAATCTGGGGCATATGTAGTGTTTCACAAACACATCTTCTTATTTATAAAACTACATTTTCTGTGTAAAATTCTTAGCAACTTTTGTAATTTTTTTTTATTGTGTTATATAATATGTTGTATTGTTTTGTCTTAATACCACTTCTAAGGCTTAGACATGCTTATTTTCAAAGGGAGATAACTTGTTCATTACAGCTCCACAAAGGTCACTCCCCCTTCATGCAGAAGGATTCTTTTTAGTTTGTGCAGTTTTTACAATAAAGCTGAATTGGGAACCCTTTGTCTGTCTACTAAATTCAAACTATATTGTGGAAAAAATATGAAAAAGAAAGGAAATGGGGTAAAAGTTTATTTTTATTTGAGGAGCACTGATGAAGAAAAATGGGCTGAATTGAAGGTGGCTTCAAGTAATTATAATTTATTTCAAGTGAGGGAACACTGAGGGAAGAGAAATAATCTGTATGTAAGGTGGCTTCAAGTAATAGTTTATTTTGAGTTAGGGAACTTTGAGGGAAAAAAAATGACTGTATTATTAGGTGGCTTCACATGATATCTGCAATTTATTTTCCCTTTTGAGTTTTGAAACCATGTGGGAAGGAGGTAAGGACTATAAATAGTACCTGGTCCCGAAGTGATACCGAGTCACAAATACATTGTGACATACATATGGAATAACATTTGCTGATTTGATGACAACCATGTTTTTAATCAAATTTGATAAATAGCTCTTTCATTTGCATTACATTTCAAATTGATTTCTTGTAGCAATTCCCTTTAGAGGCAAAGTGCGTAAAGCATCAATTACCGATAAAGTTGAAAAGTCGAGAATGTCTCAAGCATATATAGATTCAATTAAGGTAATGTTGGTGTAGACCCCCACCTCCTGCATGTAGATGTCCTAACAGTACCTGTAGTCAGAACTAATTCTCACAGTCTATATATTATATGTCACTCAGATGCATGGGCTCTAAATGTAACCATATTTCAATATTAATGTATTATATATTAGGGTGTTTATATAGACCATTATGGAGAATTGGATAGTAACTAATTGAATACCAATTTTTTTTTATTAGAAGACTAAGAAGGAGTTCTTTGGATATATCAGCATATTTTCCTTTATTTTGTTTTATTGGGACTTTGAAAAGTCCTTTACTGATAGTAGTAGTTTACTAATTGGGTGACAGTAACAAATTAGATGACCTACAAATAAAGGTGAAAGACATTTTGCATGATGCTTTTTTATATTTTTTATTTTTTTATAAGCTTTTTAGATATTTCAGCTAGAAATCCTGGTTTTTAGCCATTGTAGAACAGTTGATTGACACAGTAGTTTTGGTATATATGTGTGTGGGAACATCTTATGATCAGTCTAGTTGTCACAATGACAGTATGGTGACTCTGAATAAAACTGATATGTTATTTATAACAACGAAGATTAGACATTTGTGATGTAATAATGACAGTCAGTAAAATGCCTGTATTTACGGCTGATCATTCTACAAAACATGTATTTAAACTAAAGTACCAAATATATTGATCTTTTCTCCTCAATCTGTTCATTCATCTGTTATAGGCAAAAAGGATATAGAGTAAATATACATTAGACTGAGTCACCCTCTTCTTGGTCAGTATAACCTACATTACATGGTCACTAATGGTGATCGTGTTCATTCGTGATGTGAAGAATAAATAGCTAGAGTTATTTCCCTTGACAACTTAATATAATTTTTGTACTAGTGGTCTAAACTCTAAATATATAGGAGTTTTCAGTATATAATTTTTTCAATTGAGAAGTTCTCCGATGTATGATAATCACTGGTGATTGTATAATTTAATTTATATGGGCTTTGTCAGCATTTGTATTAATCAATATAAACTATATGGGACAGACATACAGTCAGTCCTAATTTTACTGGTTCTGTGACATTCCTCGGTGTCTTCAGCCTGTGAGAGGTCCTTCATTCTATTATGTCTCAGAAAGACAAGTATTTGCTCATTTTGTCTTTACAGAAGGATGTTAGATTACAAAAATTTATATTGCTGATCATGTTAGTTTTAAAATATCATTTGAAATTGTTGAAAGGATTTCATATTTTTTTCCTTTGTTTTATGCTGTTTTTAGCTCACCTGGCTATAGCCAGGGTGAGCATTTGCCATCACTTTTCGTCCGTCTGTCCGTCGTCCGTCCGGCATAAACTTTTCATTCAAAGATCTTCTTCTCTGAAACTACTGGGCCAAATGAAACCAAACTTGGCCACAATAGTCCTTAGATGGTCTCCTTCACAAAAATTGTTTTTCAGATCCGCGCAATATCCAAGATGGCCGCCAGCGGGGATCATAGTTTTAACATTGGACCCTATGGGGAAATACTTCAAAGATCTTCTCCTGAAACTACTTGGCCAATTTAAACCAAACTTGGCCGCAATAGTCCTTAGATGGTCCCCTGCAAAAAAGTTGTTTTTCAGATCCACGCGATTGCCAAGATGGCTGCCAGCGGGAATCATAGTTTTAACATTGGCCCCTACGGGAAAATACTTTAAAAGATCTTTTCCTCTGAAACTACTTGGCCAATTAAAACCAAACTTGGCCACAATAGTCCTTAGATGGTCCCCTTCAGAATAGTTGTTTTTCAGATCCGCACTATATCCAATATTGCCACCAGCGGGGATTGTAGTTTTAACATTGGACCCTATGGGAAAACACTTTCAAAGATCTTCTCCTCTGAAACTACTGGGCCAATTGAAACCAAACTTGGCTACAAAAGTTCTTAGATGGTCCCCTGCAAAAAAGTTGTTTTTCAGATCCACGCTATATCCAAGATGGCCACCAGCGGGGATGATAGTTTTAACATTGGACCCTATTGGGAAATACATTCAAAGATCTTCTCTGAAACTTTTCAGCCAATTGGAACCAAACTTGGCCACAATAGTCTTTAGGTTGCCGTTCTGCAAAAGAGTTGTTTTTCAAGTCTTTGCTTTATGCAAGATGGCTGCCAATGGGGAACCGATTTAACATTTGACCCATTGGGAAAACGTTAAAAGATCTCCTGAAATTACTTGGCCAATAATGAAAACATACTTGGTCACAAGCATATGAAAAATTTGCCCGGCTTGTCTGCATTGCATTCAAGATGGCCCCTGTGGGGAACATAGTTTAACCTTGAGACTTATCGGAAGCCTATCGTAAAGCATTTAAAGATGTTCTCCTCTGAAAATTAATTTAGTCAATTGGAACCAAAATTAGACTCAAATGGTCCCCTTCAAGAAAGGTGACAGAAGAACTGCAACCAAATCCAAAATAGCTGCCAGTCTGGAATATAGTTAAACTTAAGATAAAATTACATCAATGTCTATTAACAAATTTGAAAATAATGCCCTTAAAACATTTGGATTATTTTAACTGCATATGCCAGCCGTGGCCCAGGTGAGCGATACAGGCTCTTGAGAGCCTCTTGTTTATTTCTGGTAAGAATTGACTGGCATTGTGAAACCTGAAACATAAAATGACATATAGAGGTAAAATAAGAATTACTGAAACCTGTCATGTAGACATTGATTTACTTGGGAAAGTTGTTATTTTGGTTCGAAGTGAGTAGTTAATGACACTGAAATTGATTTTTTCATAAAATGATGTCACTGATCATTGTAAGTTTTTCCTTTTTTAGCAAAGAAAAGTTCCATAATGAGAGTATTTTAGTTTTTCAGTCATAAACATTGGCTTTATTCCATTTAAGTAGCAAATAAATGCAATTTTGTGAATCAGACCTTATTCACCTTTGGTAAAGAAGGAGTAAATAAGGTTTCCTGCAATATGACAATTTTTTATGTCTTCAAATCAAAGACAGAAATTAAAATGACAGTACAATGCATGAGTGTTATTCCATTACTTTCTTGTAGATGGGTTCCTGTTTATTTTACACTGTTTTATATTCAGTCACTTTAATAGCTAACTAGTGGCTAAAGCCAGGGTGGGCTGTTCTATCACTTTGAAATTTTGTCATATGACAATCCATCTAACATATACTTTTCGTTTAGAGATTGACCTCTCTTGCTTTTCTTTAGATTGATTCTTTTAGGAAATTTCTTGAATAAAGCTGTTACACACCGTCAATATCCATGTTTGACCAGCGAGATATTTTCTGTTTTGGAAGGCATTTCTCGGTTTCTCTTGTTTTTATACCCTGCCACACATAGTGGCCAGGTATTATGTGATACCCCCAAAGGTTTCTGACTGATAACTTGTGAACGAAATAACATAAAGTCTTCAAACTTGGTATTTAAGTTGTTTATCACAAAACTCAAGTCAAGTTTGATTTTGGGTTCAAAGATTCAAGGGGTTCATGAGTTATGCCCCTTGAAACTTTGAAATTTTGCAAATTTTAGGGTTTTCAACTGATAACTTGTGAATGAAATATCATTCATACTGTCTTCAAACTTGGTAAGTTGTTTACCACAAAACACAGGCCAAGTGTAATTTTGGGTTCAGCAGTACATATAGTTCTTGAGTTATGCCCCTTTGAACTTTGAAATTTTGTGAAACGTGGCGGGGTATCGTGTAATGCACCATTACATTGGGTATCATGTATTGCACCTTTACTATTTTTCATTCTCCAGTTAGAAAATTCTGCCCTAACAATGTAGTACATTTTTTTCTGTGTATGAATATTGACATAAATTGTAAGTAAGATTTTACAATGACTTACTTGTGGTTGACTGTTTTGTCCAAAGAAAATATTCAGGACTTCTCCATCGACTGCAACCCTGCATGAATATTGTTGGAAGATGAAGTGAAGGGATAGCATTTATTTGCAGTACCATAGAACTGTTGATTTATATTACCTTATAAGTTGTTTTTTTTTTGTCTTTTTTTTTGATGGGTTGCAAATTTCATGATTTCTTCCAAAAAACTATTGATTATATATTTTCAGAGAATTGAAATATTCAAAATTTACTGTATAAGGTCGTAAACAAATAATACTTCCCAGCATGCAATTTTCACGACCCCAGAATGACCTCGAATGAAGTGAGTAGTCCTTATGAAAATAACCACTTTTACAGTATTTTGCTTATGTATCCCAGCAGTTACACCCCTATAAACGCGAGATCGTTAACCATAACTATGCCATCGTTAACACCATAAGCGATCTTTAACTCCAGCCATGGAATATTAAGAAATTTTTACAGTGGTCAAGTTTTAACTGTTATTATCAATCGAAATCTACTTCTATATACAAAATAATCATGAATTCAGAACTCCAGTCTGTTTTAATGAAGTAAATGACAGTATTTATGTGTTTATTTATGCGAATATACCTTATTGAAAGCGATCGTCAGCCATATCTTTTTCTGGAAGGAGCGATCGCTAACTAAATATTTAGCTATCGGTAACCAGATTTTAGCGATCGTGAACTCGACATAAAATCAGTTTAATTCTTCCAGCTGGACAACCTTGGAATCACCTTTCGATACCATGACGTTTATTACTTACCAGGAAACTACTCCGCCAAGGATAGGAGAAAGTCAGAGCGCTTGAACGTGAGGACCTGTTCACCATGAGTTTTCTTTGTACACGTTGAATGGGTTGTTGTGAAACTTGAATGTCGGTGTACTGTACACTTTCTTGTTCTTTGAAAATTGTTTTGTGTGCCTTTTGACGGAGCAAGAAATAACATAACCATTGCAAGAACTTTTGTGTTATCAAGTAATGTAGTACAGAAAAAGAGAAAACAAAAGAAGATCCCTCTTTTTGTTGAAAATACCAGAATACATACATTCCCCGTGCAAGAGATGTATGCTCTCTATATATTTCAGTTATGGTGAACATGTGCCTGAGAGAATTTCTCATATGGATATACTATACATACTTTCAAATTTTGGCATATATTTTTGTAATTTAGAAAAGCAATTCTGACCACATGTTAAAAGTGCCCACATCTCACTATTTTACAACGCCAAGTTTCCTTTCTTTCGACTTGATGAGTGTCCTGTGTTTGTCTATATGTTGTAATCGTCCACTAGCTTAAGACACTAGTGCTTTTGTCGGGCAAAGGATGACAGTGATTGTAAGAGCACTTTGCCAGTTTAATTAATGTCTGTTGACAATCCGGCATCCATGTCCAATGAAGACATGGATGAAGCGTTGCTCGACAATTAGCAAAGAATTCCGCTTAAACCGGTGCTAGGGGCCGTCTTGAACTTACTATGAGGTATGAGCAAAGCTCATTGTTGAAGGCCTCATGGTGACTTCAAGATGAAGAACAACAATAAAAGTGTTGTTCCTTTGCTTGTTTTTACCATGTATTTGTAGAGACTTTGTCTCATGTGCATTTACTCCATATCCTTTCATTCACCATACATGATTCTCAAGGATTTACCCTCTTGGTGTCAATTTTGGTTTTATACGAGTTCACACTTGTATAGCATTAGTTCTGAATGTTACATTTGATTGCAATTTTGTTGTTTGTTTGTGTTTCTATATTTGCTCTTTTTGTGTCACGTTTTTTGATATCTTTACCATATACCTAACTTTATTTTTAGTTATTATGAAAAATTTTATACTTCAATTGTGATTGATTATTTGAGGTTAAGCGAATTATCAATACGTAAGATAGCTGCTCAATTCATAGTAAAAAGTGTTGTTGCTTCTGTTTTATAATTGCATAATTTATTTAAATACTTGAACAAACTTTTATAATAATAAATCCCAATTTTTCAGTAAATGAGACTGCAATTGTTTTAATTTTTTAGTCTTGGAAGTATTTATTCAGTTGAGTTAACGATCGCTTTTCTGTAACTGAAATGTAGGTAACGATCTCTCTGTCATTAGTTAAAGATCACATTATCTTGGTTACCGATCTCTTTGCAAAGTTTAAAAAAAGGCATTTTCCTCAAAAGACCAGATATTTAAAGAGTTCTCGTTTTGACATAAGACAGTCATGTTCACATGTCTGAATTTTATACACCCTATAGTGATTTTAAATTTTAAAAATCAACAAAAAACTCGCCATATCAACACACCATCTCCGAATTAAGTTAACGATCGCTTATGTCGTTAAAGATCACATGTTTATGGTTAACGATCTCGCTTTTATAGGGGTGTATTATGTAGTTTAGTACAATGGTTTTGTTCAGCACCTACCACTATAACCATCACTATACTAATATTGTAAAGAATTCTTGTTGTATGCCTAGAAAATTTACATGGAAATAAATACTTTAGTGTGAATAGTACAGCTAATGGTCATGGAAAGAATATTGTATAAATAGTACAGCAAATGGCAATGGAAAGTGTATTGTATAAATAGTGTAAAAGAATGTACATAAACAGTGGAATTTTGTATTGAGTCTTTCTGCTTTTTTCTCTTTTTTTTCAAATTGATGAACCTTAAGGATGTAGTAAGGTGAAATTAAATTAAAATCTATGATTTTATATAAATTGATACCATAAATTGAAAGAGCATTAGTAAAGGAATAAAACCAGCTAAAAATATCGATAGGTTATGGACTTTGTTTTCTAGATATTTCACATTTAAAAAATTGGTGGAAAAGGCTCTCTTGAACTTTTACCTTAGTATAACTTGGAAACATTACTGATAAGGAAAATCTACTATCTAGTCAAATTTTGCTTACTGACCTTAAATGACCTACTGAAGACTGGTGACTAGAAAATTGGGTATAATGGGACAAAATATATTACATAGTAATAATGGGTAAAATCCAAGAAATCCAAATGATATTTACGAATTTCAAAAAACCTAACCTTACTACATCCTTAAAAACAGGGAAATTTATATAGTTGAAGATTTTATTTGTTTGAATTCTTTCCCAAACTTTTTGTCAAAACTTATAGACATTATTTGAAACATCTTTTTTGTAGGATGTATATTTAATTACCAATATAACAGTGATTCAATTTACTTTATAATATTAGGCCTTGTCAAGTTAATTTCTAGATTCTCAACCGCCTGTAACAAAAATCTGGGGCGGATGGGAGGGTTTTACTTTATTATTTTTTTTTACTGATTTTCACTCAAATTGATAGGAATTTAAAGAAAATTTCTGAATATTTGAAAATAAAAAAAATTGAGCTTAGAAAAACTGGGGCGGGTGGGGATGAGAATCTATTAATTAGTTTGATGTGGTCTTATTGTTAAAAAGTTACATATTTAATGGAAATGTTCTTGTATATATTGCAGGAGGACGCAGAGCAAAGGAAAAAACAGCTTGAAAAAATGTTAGATGAACATGCGGAAATTGTTCAAGAAATTGGACGATCCTCTTCGAGAGACAATTTAGCAGAAGATAATAGAGATCATTAACACCACCACGTTACCATGGTTACAAGTATTTGAGTGTTCTTCCAAGGGGCAGAACTTTGGAAACCTTCATATACTGTACATGTTATTGATATCATGGAATCGTCTGGAAGTATGATCTGAACTTCACCAAAGTTGTCCTGATTCTGTACATTGTTCCAGTATATATTTCCCTCATTTATATGTTGACAGATTTATTAAGACTGTTATCTTCTAAATTCATTTCAATACAATACTTCAAGCTCCATATTCTCCTTTATAAGTTTTGGACTGACGGAAGAAATCTGAAAAGAATATAAGTAAATCAACAAGACAAATGTTACATTGCTGAAGTAGTGCAAACATATTCTGGTATTCACAAAAAATAGATTTTTGTGTGATACAAGTGATTGAAAATTAAAATGGTAATTTATATATCGTGTGAATATGAAATGATAACAACTTTTACCAGTTAAATTACATATACTCCCACTCATTTTAATATTTGAGTTTTGTGTCCAAAAACTTTTGGATAAGCTTGTTTTTGGATAGGTAAAAAAATAGGACCCTTTAGTTATATAATTTTGAAAGAACATTTTTAGTTTCTAAGATGTTGATTTAAGTGAAATTTGGCACGAAATCAAATTTATATGATATGAGCATTAGGTAAAGGCCAGTCTTTGTACTTTTAAACAATTATTGAAGTATCCCTGACTAGTTCTGTTATTTCTTTACTATAACTTTTTAACATTTTACAGAAAATCAATGGAACCCTTTTTATAAGAATGTTCCGAGCTAATTGTTAGATAGTAATGTCGGATACTTTACTTCTATTTTTGGAATTGAGTACGGTAAAGGAAAGGAAGTCAAATAACAATTGATGCAGTAAAACAATATTAGCACCATACATGGTTGTCTCATAAAACTTCAAATTGGACGAGAAAGTAAACAAGTCTGCAGTTTTACTAAACATTTCTGCAATATTATTGTCAATTGAATTAACCTTGTTTCAGTTTTTAAGGGAAAATATCTACATTTGTATATAAATGTATAAAATTTTTAAGTTGTAAATGACTCATTCATGTTTATTAAACACTTCATATATTGTGTGTACATTTACCATTTATAAATGCATGTATTTGCTGAAATCTTCAGGAAATTGAGACATAGCAATAATACTTGTAGTTGAGTGATGTTTTAAATGCTGTGATGTTTAACTGGCATTAAAAAGTACCATGTATGTAGAAAATCAAATAAAATTCTCAAAGCTTGCATTATTTAAAGTGAGCCAGAGATTTATTTTTCTGGCAATTTTTGTTTCATCACAGTAAATCAGAAAATACATTTAAGTCATGAGCTTTACACTGTAGCTATGAATATTGAAAATAAAATATGTGTAAGGAAGTTTTTAACAGTTAGTTTTCTTCCAAGTTCTTTTCCAAAAGAACAAACTTCACCCAGAGGGAATATAATCTTGGAGTTTTTCTCCTTCTAGTTCATAGGATATTCAGTAAAATTCTTAAATAAATGAAAGACATGAAGTTTCTTGGAGGAACTAGGGATTCCATTTCCTGAAATATTTTAGAAAGTCTTCATTTCATTATCATAGTAATACTTAATTAAATACTGTGGTCTAGTTGCCATGGTAATCGTGCATTGCTAATTATTGATTTTATAACTGTAGAATGTTAATTATTATTATTATATGTATTGTATTTCCTATTAATGCCCTATCATACAATCGATCATTTTTATACCATGGAACAAAATACTATTATTGACACCAAAATTTTTAGAGAAGAAATTATTTACCTTTTTTTTTTTAAAGTTTCATTGCAATATATTGTAGAAGTGTAAGACTGGTTCAGCAATCTCTAACTTCTTTTTTATACAAGTAATATAAATCAACTATTTTATATATATAAGTAGATTTTATATTTGGAACGAAAATTCTAGATAATACTTGTAATAAAACATATCAAGTTTTGATTGCTGTGAATTTTGAAGGGGAAGTCACTGCATGGGTAAAAACTCATATTCTACTGTTACTTGTACCCTTCTGTTGTAACTGGCAACACCTTTCATCAATTTAAATGATTTGTTAGACTAATTTTTTGTTACATCCATTAAGTCTTGTGTTACTACATAGTTTTTGAAAAACATTATCAGTATATAACATTTATTCATTCATATTGAAAAAAATTGAATCTTAAAAAGAGGGTAATAAAATATGCAAAGACAAACTGCACATTTGTTTTATTGTCATTAACATATTAATTGTAATATTCATTCATGTCATCTGAAGTTTATCAGAAAATGCTTCATTTACTATTACTTTCATTCCAAGGGTTAAGATAATGGTGAAATCCATGCCAGTTTTAGACACCATACGTTACAGTGGAAAAATTCAATGGTGTAAATGTTATTAAATTATTCAATTTATACCATGGTATTTAATTGGTTCAATAAATTTGTCATAAGATCTCAATCTTGGAATTTGAATTTTTATGCCCCAGATCGCGGATCTGGGTCATATTGTTTTTGGTCCTGTCTGTCTGTCCGAAACTTCAACCTTGGCTATAACTTTTGAACTATTAGAGATAGACTTATCATACTTGGCAAGTGTATAGGTCTAGTCAAGAGGAGCATAAATATGCCCCAAAAAATTAGGTCGGGTCAAAGGTCAAGGTCATAGAGAGGTCAAAATTTAAGTCTTGGATTCCATTTTCATGTTTTGTACTTAAAAAAAGATAACTCAAACCAATATATGAGGATTCAATTTCAAATTATTAAATTAATAAAAGAGGTGCTGGGGGCATATGTACTGTTTCACAAACACATCTTGTTCTTTTGATAGTTAAGCCAGTTAGCCTAGATTGGAACACTTTCAGTATGTTAATTGTATGCTACCAAAGCAACAGTATACATATATCGTTTTCAAAATAAAACGTCAGTCATGTCCCATACCTACATTTGTGATAGAATCCATTTTATAAATCCTGATTATATGTCAGGAACAGCTTATGTTGCTCTGACATGCAGTTTAAGAAGCAGTGGTGCTAGGCCTTCCACACAAAAACACTATCAGGGGAGAGACCTATCCATTTGTCCACAGTATACAAAAATTATTGTATTGTGACCTGATTCCTGTTGCTGTGAGGTCAATGAATCCCTTTAATTTCTGGTTGTCTGTCTGTCCTTTTAAAAGTGACAAAACAGAATAGGAAGTTTTGTGATACTGATCTGTGTATTTTGTGTGATAACAGGAAATGTACTGTTATTTTTTCCTTGCACATTAATAAAAATATTTTATGTAATAATATGCTTATTTATTATTTGCCTAAACAACAAAGGGAAGGTATGGATAGATGGTGTCATCTGTCAAAAAGGCATACTAAAATAGTGGTAGTGCACTGTGACCTTGGCATGTGAACACAGGCGGGGAAGTCGTTGAAATAGAACAATAGAAATTGAGCTCTCGTTTAAATGAGGTAGAAATGTTACTTTTTGGATTGTTTACCATAGATGCATAATTATAAAAGTTATTTCCAATGAAAAAATACTAATATTTTTCATTCCTATATTTTGAATTTATATGAAAACAACGTAGATTGCCACAGGTGAACGTATAGATGCACATTCAATGCATAAATCGGCATAAAGATAAATTTAGTGTCTGTCTTTCAAAGTGGATCTCCAAAAAGGCCATCTTTAGATTTTGACCAAAATTTGTATACGGATTGCCATTATCCCTCTTAATCCATGTGCAAATTTTTATGTCCGCCCTTTGTAGCGTTTCTCCAGCATAAAAGTTCAAACACGATCAAATTTTTATTATACCCCCCGCTTTAGCGGGCAGTATATAGTGATCATGGTGTCTGTCCGTCCGTCCGTCCGTTTGTCCGTCCGCCATAGGGTTCCTACTTTGTGGCAACAACTCCTCCTAGACCACTTGATGAAATTCAATGAAACTTTCACAGAATGTTCAGTACATATTGCCATTGTGCACCTGCTATTTTAAAATTTGATTAGATTTTCTTTTCTTGTTTTTCTTGGTTTTTTTGTTGATTTTTTTTATTTTCTGTGTATTCTTTCTGAGGTTTCTGCCAGGAAAATACTTTGTATAAAAAGGAAACTGTCCACAAATCACCTAAAAGAATATTAAATGGTAACAATCCTTATATTACATTTTAAATACTAATGAACACATGTCCAAAAATCATGAAATTTAACGAAGTGAAAATACTTCAAGTGATACAAGCTCCTTTAATTGCCCCATATATTTATTTCACAGTGTGTACAAATCACTCGGGAGCTAAAAATATAATGAAAAGTCCATTTTCTCCCTACTTAAAAACTTGAAAAAAATGGATCCTGAAAAAGGCCATATGCAGAAATCAATTTCATATGGTTTATACGATGCATAATTATATATTTCATAATACTTCTAAATTTTGTTTCCGCCCATGCCCTTTGAGGGTGGCTAGAACTTTTTGTTCATTATCATACAGTTTGGACTATCAGACAGAGTTGGCTGTAAAACAATGTTTTATAAATTAATCAACTTCTCATATATCTGCACTATCCAGCGATTGTTGCAGCATAAAATACATAGTATAAGAAATGTAAAAAAAATACCGCAAATGTTAGAAATTTGATGTTTTTTTTTACCGTGGCTGTGTCATCACACATCTTGTTTATTTGAGCAGATGACAGGTAATTAAATTTACAGGGGAGACAATTTTTGTGAACATATGGTGAAAAACTGAAGTTGGTCAAAGAGAGATAAATCAAATTTGATGTAAGGAATTGAAAAGTCTGATAATTTCAAGGTGAATGAATCATATCCCTTTTCTTTGATTTAAACAGAAGTGGAGAAGTTTACTTTATGTACAAAAAAGTTATTTAAAAGAAAATGTTAATAATAGTATACTGATATCAGTGATCACTTCAAAATGACCCACAGTATTTGAAGAGATCACTCCTATCCAACCCTAGTGTATGCAAAATGGGGAAAAAAATCGTGAAAAAAAATGAGATATCGGTATTTGTGACGGGCATTTTGGTATTTTTTTTAGTACAACTCCTGTCGGCAAGGCATCAGTATATAAAGTTCAAGAAATAAATAAAATACTTTAATGTCTGGCTGACAATAAAGATGTACAGTATTTTAGGTTAGATCCACCAGAAAAGCAGGTTGTAAGTACTTGTCCTTGTTCGGGAAATTATTATAATCAGGACTAGTAATACTATACTAATACCGAATGTCCTGAATATTTAAACAAACTTGAACAGCTTTGGTAATTCCACTGTTACAGAGAAGAAGATATTTGAATGCATTTCCCATTGGGCACTATGCTCAAATATGTCCCGTGCTGGTGGCAATCTTGGATAAAGTACAAACATAAAACTAACAATGAAAATGGACTACCCAAGAACAATTGTAACCAAGTTTGGTTCCAATTGGCCCAGTAGTTTCAGAGGAGAAGACTTTTGAATGAATTTCCCACAGAGTCCCTATGTTAAACTATATTTCCCACTGGTGGCCATCTTGGATGTAGTGCGAACATAAAAATCACAAACTTTGAAGGGGACCAACCAAGGACTATTGTGACCAACAAGTTTGGTTTCAGTTGGCTTTGCAGTTTCAGAGGAAAAGACCTTTGAATGAGTTTCCCATAGGGTCCCTATGTTAAACTATGTTCCCCGTTTGCAGCCATCTTGGATTAGGTACAATCATAAAAATCACGAAACTTAAAGGGGACCACCTAAGGACTATTGTGACCAAGTTTGGTTCCAATTGGCACAGTAGTTTCAGAGGAGAAAATGTTTGAATGCATTTTCCATTGGGTACAATGTTAAACTTTGTTACCCCCTAGCAGCCACCTTGTACGAGATGCAAACATGCTAGACATATCTAGAAATTGTAGTCCTTGATAAGCTTAAATTTTTCAATTCAAACTATACCTCTATCTCAAATAGTTTTTGAAATAAAAACAAAAACGTAAAAAAAATATGGAAATTCAAAGAAATGAGGAAAATAACTCCTATGTCGGTTGTCAGATTTTCTTCAAAATTGCAGGACTCAGTTGTAGATCTTACTATGCTAGCCATTTTTGCAATTGAAACCTTCCTTCTATCTTGCATCATTTTCAATATATAAGACGAAAAGTAACAAAACAAGTGTGGACCCAAATTGATGTCTCGCCCGTCCCTACTTGGTCGCAAAATTTATATGAAAACTTAAACTGCCTAAATCAGAAAACTTAGCATGTTCGCTAGACTGCGAAATTAGATTAACTGACAAAAGCAGTATAGCAGACTGTCATATATCACCCAAAACCAAAATGCCAAATATCAGTGACATGCCACTGAAAGATACTGAGAAACCAAACATTTTCACTAGACCATGAAAATAAGGTCAAGGACTAAAACAAAATAGCAGGTTGTCACCTTCCATCTAAGACAAACCCACATACCAAATATTATTGACCTTACATTAATAGATACTAGGAAACCTCACATGATCACTGGACCTTGAAATTGAGGTCACAGACAAAAACTATATAGCAGACTGTCATGTACTACTCAAAACCAACATATATACAAAATGTCATTGACCTACCACTTATAGTTACATAAAAAATGACATAATCATAAAAAAACTTAACATGCTTACTATACCGTGAAATTGAGATCAAGGACGAAAGCCATATGACAGACTGCCATGTGCTACCCAAGACCAACCTATACCTACCATATATCAATGACCTACCACTTACAGTTGCTGAGAATAAAACTTGACATCTTCATTGGACTGTGAAATTTAGGCCACATACAAAAGCTATATAGCAGACTGGCATGTACTTTTCAAGACCAACCTATATACCAAATATCATTGACCTACCACTTACAGTTACTGAGAAAATGACCTAATCACAAAAACTTAACATGCTCACTAGACCGTGAAATTGAGGTCAAGCACAAAAGCCATATGACAGACTGTCATGTACTACCTAAGACCATCCTAAATACCATATATTATGGACCTACCACTTATAGTTACTGAGAAACTAAACTAAGCACAAAAACTTAACATGTTCATTGGACCGTGAAATTGAGGTCACAGACAAAAGCCATATAGCAGACTGTCATGTACTACTCAAGACCAACCTGTATACCAAAAAACATTGACCTATCACGTACAGTTACTGAGAAAATGACCTAACCATAAAAACGTAACATGCTCACTAGACTGTGAAATTGAGGTCCAGGACAAAAGCCATATGACAGACTGTCATGTACTACCCAAGACCAACCTACCTTCCACATATCATTGACCTACCACTAACTAAACTAAGCACAAAAACTTAACATGTTCATTGCACCGTGAAATTGAGGTCAAGGGCAAAACCCACTACCAAAGACCAACCCATATGCCAAATATCATTGAGCTACCACTTGTAGTTACTGAGAAACTGACCTAATCACAAAAACTTAACATGCTCACTAGACCGTGAAATTGATGTCAAGGACAAAAGCCATATGACAGACTGTCATGTACTACCCTTGACCAATCCATATACCAAATATCATTGACCTACCACTTGTAGCTGAGAAACTGACCTAATCACAAAAGGCAGTGGCTGCGCGTCCACGCTTCCGGTTTTTGTATAGAAAAGGAATCTTTTCCAGATATTCGGATGAAAATATCTGAAATTATAATCTTAAGATAAAGACAAAGCGAGTTCTTAAACAATTCAATGTGGTAACACCTAATAAAAAGTGGTTATTTATCTAAATAAATGATCACCTACGCGAACACCAAATAAAACAAAAATGAAAAACGAAAAATATTAATATGAAAACGGACACGTTCAAGCGATGTTATTTTGCCACTGTAAAATAGTTGAAAAGAAATATCAAATTGTAGGGAATGCCTTTACAGGAACCAGGACATATACCAAATGAAGATAAAAACATTAGAACATGCGTCTTTCTACAGTGGGGAAATGTTTTGTCGAACTCACTAAGATAAAGACCAAATACAAGATATTTCCTTTTTTAAAATCTATACACATGATTTTTCAATCTAAATCGCAAGGTAGCCCATAGAAGCTGACACACAAACTATGGTATCATAGTTTTTCACTGAGTTTTTCATATCGTCTTTTTACATCAAAATGTCTATTACAGGTTACACAAAATTCAAAGTTCTGGAATTAAATACTTCAGTACCATGCTCGTTTATCTTCCTCTCGTGCAACCATATCTTTTTCAATTCCTAACAGTATTGATGATAATTTTCAATAGTCAGATTGCAAAAAACTTTTATTCTTCCTTTGGTAAATTTCCTGAAAGTCTTAAAGACCTGTTAATTTTGGGAACCATATCTTTTTCCATTCCTAACAGTAATGATGACCATTTTCAAACGTCAAATTGCAAAACACTTTGATTCTAATTTTGGTAAATTTCCTGAAACTCTCGAAGACCTGTTATTTTTTGGAATTCAACATAGCAACCATACCTTTTTCAATTCCTTACATTAAGAATCATTGTTTTCAATAGAAAGACTGCAAAAATCTTTGATTCTTATTTTGGTAAATTTCCTGAAAGTCTTAAAGACCTCTTAGTTTTGGGAATTCTACCTAGCAACCATATCTTTTTTCAATTCCTAACAGTGATGATGATCATTTTCAATAGTCAGATTGCAAAAAACTTTAATTTTAAAGTAATTTTTTATTGATAATTCCTATATATACATTTTCAAAACCAAACTTTAGTGTTGGTCCAAAAAAGGTGAGCGGGAGATTGCAATCTCTGATTCCCCTTTTTTCATAGTTAAATTTGAAATAAATTAATTGATTGATTAGTTAGAGTTTAACGCCCAGTGAGCAATATTTTAGCTATATCAGGCCAAGAACAAGTTAATCAAAGTTAATAAAAAAATATTAGTAAGAGAAGAAAGAAGCAATTATGGAAGAGTCAACGAGTTTTGATTGCCACTGGAAAAGGGGAGAAATGGGTAGGGACAGGAAAATTAGCCTTCTATACAAGTCCCAGAGACTCTGCTCTCTTTAGACAATATAGAAGGGGTCTTTATACTGCATGGAGCGTTGCATTTCTTTACAGTTTGGCTACAATGGTTCGCGGTCAGGCTTTCTGTCCCGCGTAGACAGGGCATTCCCCTATCCACCAACTGGGGACGCGCCCGACAGCTCTGTAGCCGGAGCCTCTGAAAACCGAATCAGGTGCCGGGAGTTTGAAATAAAATAAACTCCCATCACAACATACATTTAATAACCTGAAGACTTGACACGTTTTTCTTAGAATTTTATATACTTGTTGCCCTTTTAATATCATATAATTTAACGGTGTTTTGGGACTTTTTTGCTCAAATTCCAAGTTAGGATTAGCTTGATTAACCAGAATGTAGACGAAGACGTTATACAGTTTTAAACAGAAGCTATACGATTAAAAAAAAACAGTCAAATACTGAACTATATAGAAATCAGAATAGTCTATATGGCAAATTAGTCGAATGAATAATAATTCATCTCTACGACAAGAGTTGAAATTGAAAAAGTACTTATACAAGCAGTGAAATTGAACACCGATAGCTACATGGTGAGAAAACAAAATTTAATCAATGAAAATTCACACATACTGATTTTTGAAAGTTGATTAACAAGTGAAAAACATGTTGATAAAACACAAAGCAGTAAGACAATGTAATACATATTCAATAACAGATAATCTTGTTGAATTTTTCAGACACTTTTACAGTTCTACCCGCTCTATATGAGTAACAGCTCGCATGAAGTCTAATTCTTTTCGTGAATAAAATTGAGTCATATCTCAGAACTGACTAACTCAAATGCAACAAGAAGTATTGTCTTTAGTGATGCTACAGGCGTGGATCCAGGCAATTAGAAAAGGGGGTTTTAAATGGAAATGAAGGGAAATATCGCCGAGCGGAGCGAGGCGCGAATTTTTTTTTTGGTATTTCTTGAGAAAACATCAGGATATTCATTAGAAAAATACATGATTGTCCAGAAACAAGGGGTTCCAACCCCCGGAACCCCCTTTTGGATCCGCCAATGTGCTAAAGTTAAATATGTATTACATTGTCTTACTGCTTTGTGTTTTATCAACATGTTTTCATTCGACTAATTTGCCATATATAGTCTATTCCGATTTCTATATAGTTCAGTATTTGACTGTTGTTTTTTTTCAGCGTAATCATGTAGCTACTGTCTACAACTGTATAACTTCTTCGACTACATTTTCCTTAATTAAGCTAATTCTAATTTGGAATTCGAGCTAAAAAGTCCCAAAACACCGTTAAATTATATGATATTAAAAAGGGCAACAAGTATATAAAATTATATGAAAAACGTGTCAAGTCTTGAGGTTGTGATGGGAGTCTATTTTATTTCAAATCCCCGGCACCTGAATCGGGCTCCGGCTACACGTCCCCAGTTGGTGGATAGGGGAATGCTCTGTCTATGCGGGGCAATCAGGTTATAATAATGAAAGCCTGGCCGCGAACTATTGTAGCCAAACAACTATGTGGAGAAAAGCAACGCTCCATGCAGTATAAAGACCCCTTCTATATTGTCTAAAGAGAGCAGAGTCGCTAGGACTCGTACAGAAGGCTAATTTTCCTGTTCCTACCCATTTGTCCCCTTTTCCAGTGGCAATCAAAACTTGTTGTCCCAGTTGTCCCTTTCATTCTTTCTTCTCTTACTAAAGTCAGGAAATTTATTAAGCCTTTGTGTGTCTTCTAGTTAGTTCACTTTATGTCTTTGGGAGTCTAGGATGATGTTTATATCGCTGAACTTGATTACTCTTTATTTAGGGGCCAACTCCGACCTGCCGTTGGGTGTGGGGTTTCCTCACCGTTCATTGAAGATCTTATGGTGGCTTTGAGTTGTTATTACTCCCCTTTGGGTCGTTGTCTCTTTGACACATTCCCCGTTTCCCTTCTTTTTCCTATTATATTTTTTTCGAATTGATTAACTTATTCTTGCTCTGATAAAGCTGAAATATTGCCCACTGGACGTTAAACTCTAACTAATCAATCAATCAGTTTATTTAAAATTGAACTATAAAGAGAAATATGGTCAAAATTGACCACAGTAAACAAAAAGTTGAATTACAAAATCGACTTAATAGTCAAAATGTAGACTAACAACTTATACAGTTGTAGGCAACAGCTAAATAATTATGCAGCAGGGGGGATTTGAAAAGAGGGAATTCAACTTAGAAGTGAAAGTAAAATTCTGGGGGTATTTCTTTGTAATAACACCAAACTGAACTGTTCAATAACAGCTAACAGTGAACTGAATATTCATCATAACAGCTAACACAGAACTACCCAATAACAGCTAACACAACATAATATTTTGCATCAACAGCTAACAGAGAATCAATTTTACCCTATAACACAATAACAGTTAATACCCTCCCCCCCTCATTTCTGAATATGTGAAATCTTTATTTTTCATTGGATTTCGATCATTTTTGTCTTCAGATTTCTCTTGATGTAAGTTTTTAGTTGGTAGTTAATACTTAAATTGTTTTTAAAAGGGCCAATTTTAATTTTCACTGGTTTGTGTCCAGTTAATTTATGTGTCAATGTCCTTATTGTGTCCAGCAATTTACTGTGTCCGTATATATTCATTTTAGTTTACACTTGTTCAAAGAGTGGCCGACATTCTGCGGTCGTATCATGCTGCGCTCGGCGTAGCCCTTTATTAGTAACAGTGGCCATGTTTTTTGTTCTACGGACATAAAAATCACAAACTTGAAAGTGCATACCCTGCTGATGATTCAGACCAAGTTAGGTTAGTATTGGCCAAATAGTTTCAGATTAGAAGATCTTTGAATAAAATTTAACAGAGACGATGATGGACGCCGAGTGATGGCAAAAGCTCACATGGCCTTTGGCCAGGCGAGCTAAAAATGACCAGCATGATAAGATCTGCAAGCCTTGCAATTTTGAAGTACACCTGAAAATCTGTCTTGGAGTTATTGCCCTTTTTTCATAAGATTTTCCAAACTTGTTTTAATCACCTGTGGACTATTGTGACCACAATTTGTTCCAATTGGCTATGCAGTTTCAGAGAATATTTTTGAACGTGTTTTCCCATACAGTTCATTGTCAAACTATGTTCACCGCGGGTGGCCATATTGGATATGGCAAGGACCTGAAAAACACATTCTATGCAGTGGATCATCTAAAAGCAATTGTGGTCAGCTTGGCTCAGCAATTTCACAGTGCAAGATCTTTATATGCGTTTTACCACAGGGTGCAATGTTAAAACTATGTTCCCCGATTGAGGCAATCTAGGATATAGGGCTGACCTGACAAAACTTCCTTTTTTGCAGGGGACCAGAAGACTATTGTGACTAAGTTAGGCTCAAATTTGCTCAGCAGTTCAGAGAAGATCTTTGAATGTGTTTTCCAGCATGGTCCAATATTAAAACTATCCCCCCGGTGGCCATTTTAGGTAAAGCACTGACCTGAAAAAAAAAAAACAAAAAAAAAAACAACAAAAAAAACAGGCAACATAATGACTATTGTGAACAAGTTTGGTTCCAATTGGCTCCACAGTTTCATAGGGGATCTCTAAATGTGTTTTCCCAAAAGGTAAAATGTTAAAATACCACTGACAGCCATTTAAGATAAAGAACAGCCAGAAAAACAACTTTTTGCAGGGTACCAACTAGAATATTGTGGCTTAGTTAGGTCCAAATTTACTTAGCAGATTCAGGTAACTTTCGATGTTTTTATCGACAGTCCAATATTAAAACTATTGTCCCTGTTGCCTTCACGGAAACCTGAAAAACACCTTTTTTTGCAGTTGACCACCCAAAGATTATTAAGGTCATACTTTGTTATGATGTTTCAGATACATGGTGGATTTAAAAACGCCTTTTTTGCAGTGGACCATCTAAAAGCTATCATGACCAGCTTGGTTCCAATTGGCATAGCAGTTTCAGAGAAGATCTATGAATGTGTTTTCCCACGATACGGTCCCATTTTAAAGCTATTTTCCCGTTAGCGACCACCTTGGATATCGCACTGACCTTAAAACTACCTTTTGCAAGCAGACAACGTAATGACTTTTGTGGACAAGTTTGATTCCATTTGGCTCAGCAGTTTTAGGAGAGGAGATCTCTGAATGTGTTTTCCAAAAGGGTCCGATGTTAAAATACATTTAGCACTGGCAGCCATCTTGGATATTGCATGGACCTGAAAACACCTTTTTTGCAGGGGACCATCAAAGACTATTGTGGTCAGGTTTGGTTCCAACTGGCTCAGCAGTTACAGAGATCTTTGAACGTTTTTCCAGGTTCCAATTATAAAACTTTGCCCCCGATGGCGGTCAACTGACCCGAGAAAAAAACACACTTTTTTGCAGGTAACCTCCAGAGTACAATTTAAGCTACATTTTGTACCAATAGGTTATGCAGTTTCAGAGGAGAAGATCTTTGAATGAGTTTTCTCATACGGTCCAATGTTACAATTATGTTCCCTGTTGACACCCATCTTGGATAAAGGGTGGACTTTAAAAAAAAACCACTTATTTCGCAAATGACCATTTAAGCACTCATGTGGCAAGTTCTGTTAAAAAGGCTAAGCAGTCTCAGATGAGAAGATTTTTGATATTGTCCAATGTTAAAACTATTTTCCCAACTGGCGACCTCATTGGATATAGAACCGATCTGAAAAACACATTTTTGCAGGAGATCACTTTAAAAACTATTGTGGCCAACTCTTGTTCCAATTAGCTCAGTTGTTTCAGAGAAGATCTATAAATGTGTTTTCCCATAGGGTCCAATGTTAAAACTATATTCCTTACTGGTGGCACTGGCGGCCACCTTGGACTTAGCTCTGACCTAAAAACGATTTGTCCAGGGGACCACGTAACAACTATGTGGCCAAGTTTGGTTCCAAATTTCCTAAGAAGTTTCAGAGGTCTTTGCATGTGTTTTCACATACAGTCTAATGTTGAAACTATGTTCCCTGCTGGCGTCCGTCTTGGATATAGCGATGACCTTGAAAAAACTTTTTGCATGGGACAGCTTTAGATTACTATAGCTAACTTTGGTTCTAATTGGCTTAGCAGTTTCAGTTGAGATTTTTACAAATATTTTGCCATACAATTCAATGTTAAAACCTTGTTCCCTGTTGGCAGCCTTATGTTTTGTCGGATCGGAACGAAATATGCAATCTTAGAAAGGGGCCTTCTAAACATCATTTCTCTAAAGTCTGGTTGAATTTGCATCAGTAGTTTCCGAGGAGAAGAATATTTGATTTTTCCCACAGGCCAAATGTCAAATGAAAATCCGTGTAGGCGGCAATGTTTTCTGCTGGATCAAAACAAAATATAATAAGGCAATCTTACTGAAGGACATTTTTACCTAATTCCTGTTGAATTTGCTTCTGTGGTTTCAGAGTAGAAATGAAATTGTGCTTTTTCCCATACATTTCAATGTTAAACCCAAGTTCTGTGCTGTCAGCCATGTTTTTGCTAGATCAAAACGAAATGAGCCATACATGTAAAGGACCTTCCATACACCATTCTTATAAAGTTTGATTGAATTTACTCCTGTGGTTTCAGAGAAGATGAAAATGTGCTTTTCTCCATAGTGTCTATGTTAAACCTAAACTCCACTGCTGAAGGCCATGTTTTTTGTTGGATCAAAGCGAAATGAGCAAACTTTTTAAAGAACCTTCTATACATCATTCCTGTAAAGCAAGATTGATTTGCTTCAGCAGTTTCAGCTAAGAAGATGAAAAATGTGATTTTTCCCAAAGGGAACTACTAGTCTATTAGACCTAAGATCTGCGCTGTCAGTCATGTTTTTTGTCGGATCGGAACAAAATGAGCAATCTTTGTAAAGGACCTTCCTTACATCATTCCTGTAACGTTTGGTTGAATTTGCTTCAGTGGTTTCAGAGAAGATGAAAATGTGAAAGTTAAACGGACAGACGATGGACGCCAAGTGATCATGTGAGCTAATAAAAGTGACAAGTCAGTGTGCCTTGCCAATCACTGCTCGACTCTTGTCGAAGGCCTCATAGTGACTTCATAAAGAAACATTACAAAGTTCGCCTCGTTATGGCACATGGACACAGAAACCCAATTTGGCCAGGGTGCTCATTTACCATCCCTAATGCATGTATACAAAGGCTGGATGATCTTACCATGTACAGTAACCGAGATCTGAACTCGGACGTAAATTTGAATGTAAGTCACTCAAGTGGAAAATATAGGTCAAAGTGACCTAATTTTGCCTGGATGCTGACCTACCATGTACAGTGACTGAGATCTGAACTTGGACGTAAACTTGAATGCAAGTCGTTCAAGTGGAAAATATCGGTCAAAGTGACCTAATTTTGCCTGGATGCTGATCTACCATAAGAGATGCATGCATATGCAAGGTTAGATGATCCTACCATGTACAGTGAATGAGTTCTGAACTCGGACGTAAACTTGAATGTAAGTCACTCATGTTGAAAATATAGGTCAAAGTGACCTAATTTTGCCTGGATGCTGACCTTCCATCAGAGATGCATGCACATGCAGTTAGATTATTGTACTATGTATAGTAACTGAGATGTGAACTAAAATGTAAATTTGAATGCAAGCGGAAAATATAGGTCAGAGAGACCTAATTTTCTTGGAGGCTGTGAGTTAACCCAAGATGCACCTGCATGCAAAGTTTTTGATGACCCTACACTGCATAGTTACCAAGATATATACCTAAATGCGGACGCGGACGAGGACGCCGGGGGTACTCCAATAGTCCTCCTCAACTTCGTTGAGGCGAACTAAAAATAGAACCATAGTTGATTTGCTTGGTTTTACCATGTTTTGTAGAGACTTTGTATCAGAAGACTTTACTCCATTTTCAAAAGATAATGTGGCCTTCTTTGAGTAAATTATTGTAATATGTACAACATAATTTTAAAAATCTTACCTATACTTCTTAATTAACTTAATAACATGAATTAAACAAGCTGATTTTACCCCAAAATTTGGGACAAGGTTATGAACTAACCAGTACTAAGCTATAAGACCAATCTTATTTATTTACTACTTGTACTAATTGAGCGACTCACAACAAGAGCCTGTATTGCTCACCTGGCCCCATAAGGCATTTTATGTTAAAAAGCCCATAGTTAAACTATAGTTCCAATATGCCCCAAGTAGTTTACAGGGAGAAGACCTCTGTTAGTGTTTCCCATTGGGTCCACTATGTTCCCTGCTGGCAGCCATCTTCGAGATAAAAAGGGTAACCTGAAAAATGCAGGGGCCACATAATGACTATTGTGACCAAGTTTGGTTCCAATTGCTCAGCAGGTCCAGAGAAGAAGATCTTTGAATGTGTTTTCTCAAAAGGTCTAATGTAAAACTGTTTCCCGCTGGGGACCATCTTGGATACAGCACAGACCTGGAAAACACCCTTTTTACAAGGGACTACCCAAGGACTATTGTGGCCAAGTTTTGATCCATTTGGCCCAATAGTTTCAGAGAAGATCTTTGAATGTGTTTTCCCTTAGGGTCCAATGTTAAAACTATGTGTCCCGCTGGCGACCATGTTGGATATAGGGCGGACCTAAAAATACCTTTTTTGCAGAGGACCACCCAAGGAATTTTGTGGCCAAGTTTGGATCCATTTTGCCCAGTAGTTTCAGAGAAGATCTTTGAATGTGTTTTCCCTTAGTGTCCAATGTTAAAACTATGTGTCCCACTGGGGGCCATCTTGGATACAGCACAGACTTGGAAAACACCTTTTTTTGCAAGGGACTACCCAAGGACTATTGTGGCCAAGTTTGGTTCCAACTGGCTCAGCAGTTTGCGAGAAGATCTTTGAACGTGTTTTTTCCCTTAGAGTCCAATGTTAAAACTATTTTTGCCACTTGGGAATCTTGGATATAGCACGGACCTGAAAAACACCATTTTTGCAAGGGACTAACCAAGGACTATTGTGGCCTAGTTTGATTCAAATTGGCCCAGTAGTTTCAGAGGAGATGATCTTTGAATGTGTTTTCCTATAGGGTCCAATGTTAAAACTATGTTCCTACTATGTTCACTGACCATTCACTTACTCAGAAAATGGGAAATACTTTAAATTGCCACTAGACCGTGAAATTGAGGAAAAGGGTCAAAAGCAATATTTAACAATATCATGTAATCAACATGTCCAACCTATATACTAGATTCCACTGACACATCTCTTTAAGTAGCTGAGAATCGGAGGTTAAATATACTATGAACTTCAGGTCAAGGTCATGAACCATATGGCAGAATGTCATGTACTAACCAATACCAAGCTATTTACCAATTATAATTGACCTACCATGTTTAGTTACAATGTGTATCCCAATACTTGCTTTTTGTGACTTTTATCGTGGGGGGGGGGGGGGGGGGGGGGGGAAAACNGGGGGCGTGAAAAACTTACCTCAATACTGTGTACTTTCCCGAGTTTTGATGCAAGATCTTAAATCCCAATAAAATAAATATATCATTTTTTAAAACTGTATTAAAAATAATGAAGGAACATTGCTAGAATTGAATACAAGAATGTATACATAACTAGAGCATGTCGAAACTGGCGTTGTCGGAAGGGCCCCGCAATTTCGATCCTGAAACTTCGGGCAAAAGTAAGATTGAGGTAAGTGTGGATTCAATTCTGTTTGACACACACAAATGTGTTGATACAGAAAATTGCTGGATACAGTAATTTCTTGAAGTTTTACCAAACATTGATTCTATCTCTTTAAGCTTCAGACTTAATATCAAATCATTCAAAAAAATCTTATGACGAAAATTTGGTTTGTAGTAAAAAGTCAAAGTATTGGCAAACAGGAAGTGGGTGCCTGACAATCGTGAAAATTGCTTACACAACACAACTCATCATTTCCAAGCTTCAGACCAAATTTCAAATTATTCCCTCAAGTAGAAGCCAAGAAATCTTTGATGGAAGATTTGGTTAATAGTAAAAAATCAAAGTATCGGCAAACAGGAATTGCACGACCGACAAACTTGAAAATTGCTTACACAATACAACCCATCTTTTCCAAGTTACAGACCAAATTTCAAATCATTCCCTACAGTAGAAGCCAAGAAATCTGTAACGAAAATTTGTTGTTTTTTTATTTGTAAAAATTCAGAGTATCGGGAAACAGGAAGTGGGCGCCTGACAAACTTGAAAATTGCTTACACAATACAACTCATCATTTCCAAGCTTCAGACCAAATTTCAATCATTCCCACATATACAAGCCAATAAATCTTGACGGAAAAAATTGTTGACGGACAAAGTGAAAACTATTGGGCACCCGCATCTCGATATAAACATGCACTACAAACTAAATTATTGAAGACATATTTGCATCAAACATTAATAGGAGATCCAAGGCTCCGGATACGATTCTTTTCAAGGGGAAACATTCAATACAAGAGGAAAGCTGTCAATGTGACAGCAAACTGGGTTTTCTTTTACATGGACAGTATATCATACACATGGGTTGACCCTGAAAATTTCAAATGTACAAGTTTATAATTTTTATTAATGTTAAACCTTCCACCAGAGCAGCCTATTTCTGAAAGTTCAGCAACTTGGATTTTAATCAAAATGGAAAATAAAAGTACTGTGCATGCCTCTGATACAGGTTAAATGATCTGCATTATAAAAACTTCCTGTTCTGGACAAATGGGACACCCTATTGGTAAATATTTGAAGTAAAAATGACTAAGTTCAACCACTGATATTTTTGACATAAATTATCAAAAATCAAAATCAAAGTACTATGCACACCTTTGATATATCTACAATTAATTTGCAAAATAAAAACTTCCTGTCTCAAATACTGTAGGAGATTTGCTCCGGCCAAAGGGGGTACCCTATTGTTAAAGATTTGATGTAAAAATGACTAAGTTCAACAACTGATATTTTTGACATAAATTATCAAAAATCAAAATCAAAGAATCATGCACAACTTTGATATATGTACAATCAATCTGCAAAATAAAAACTTCCTGTCTCAAATACTGTAGGAGATTTGGTATGGACAAATGATGTACCCATTTGGCAGCCGCCCGCCATTTTCACCATTTTAATAACCGGATTTTTCTGATGGAAAACCCGGTTAATAAAATATATGAAAGCAGCTTTCAGACCTTTTTCAATTTCTTATGAACTAAATCTGAGGGCTAACATTTATTTTCTTTTTTGCAAAAAAAATGTCAGCTGCAGGTAATTTTATAACTTGATGGCTTTTCAAATGATTCCATTAAGATTTGAGTTGTTGATTTAAAAAAAACCTTAATCACGAGGTCAATATAAATGCCGAGGACAGAATTTTGGACAACTATGCTTCGCTTGCCGCATAAGAGGAAAAAATGAAACAAGAGGCTCTCAAGAGCCTGTATCGCTCACCTGGGCCACCGCTGACATATGCAATTTAAATAGTCCCAATGTTTTAAGGGCATTATTTTCAAATTTGTTAATAGACATTGATGTTATATTACCATAAGTTAAACTATGTTCCAGACTAGCAGATATTTTGGATTGGGTGCAGTTCTTTTGGATCCAATTGGCCCAGTAGTTTCAGAGAAGATCTTTGAATGTCTTTTCCCATATCGTCCAATGTTAAAACTATGATCCCCGCTGGCGGCCATCTTGGATATAGCGCGGATCTGAAAAACAACTTTTTTGCAGGGGACCATCTAAGGACTACTGTGGCCAAGTTTGGTTTCAATTGGCTCAGTAGTTTCAGAGAAGATCTTTGAAAGTTTTTTTTCATAGGGTACAATGTTAAAACTATGATCCCCGCTGGCGGCCATCTTGGATATAGCATGGATCTGAAAAACAACTTTTTTGCAGGGGACCATCTAAGGACTATTGTGGCCAAGTTTGGTTTCAATTGGC
>MJUU01031408.1:71354-87485 GCA_002080025.1 Modiolus philippinarum | reverse complement strand
CTGTACCTAATCCAAGATGGCCGCCAGCGGTAACATAGTTTTAACATTGGACCCTATGAAAAAAACATTCAAAGACCTTTTCAGAAACTACCAGTCCAACTATAACCAAACTTAGTAACAATGGCCCTTAGATGGTCCCTTCTAAAAAATGTATCTGGCAGGTCTGTACCTCATCCAAGATGGCCGCCAGTGGGAACATAGTTTTAACATTAGACCCTATGGAATATACATTCAAAGATCTTCTTCTCAGAAATTACTAAGTCCAATTAGAACCAAACTTAGCCACAATGGTCCTTAGGTGGTCCCATCCAAAAAAATGTATCTGGTAGGTCCGTACATCTGGAACATAGTTTTTACATTGGCCCTTTTAAAGTGGTCTGTATGTTTTAATTTCAGCACTATGTATTACTTTAATTATAAGGGGAACCCCTGCCCAAATTTTTTTTTGAATGGTGTTCTGTTATGGGTTGTAATGGATGGTGGATCTTTCGGTTGCCATGGAAACCAAACAAGAATACTGTAATTTTAGAAGAAAAAAAGTATTCTGCTAAATTTTAGGTTTCGTTTTTCCTATTGGAAATGCCTTTTATCTATGTCAGCCATTGTCCAGGTGAGCGATACAGGCTCTTGAGAGCCTCTTGTTAACTTAGAAAATTGACAAAATATCCTTGTAAGCGCTCTAGAAAATTTATTTCTCATTGGATTTGGATAATATTTACAGAGTAGCTTTAGTTCTAGAATGACTCGAGTGAGCTTAAAGATGAGCCCTGTTCTAGTATTTTTGTAGGAGTTATGCCCCTTTTTAACTTTGAAAATTGGCAAAATATCCTTGTAAGTGCTCTAGAAAATATATTTCATATTGGATTTGGATAATATTTACACAGTAGCATTAGGTCTAGGATGACTCAAGGGAGTTCAAAGTTGAGTTCTATTCAAGTATTTTTGTAGGAGTTATGTCCCTTTTTAACTTTGAAAATTGACAAAATATACTTGTAAGCTTATGTAGGAGTTATGTACCTTTTAAACTTTGAAAATTGACAAAATATATTTGTAAGCATTCTAGCAAATTTATATCTCATTGGATTAGGATAATATTTATACAGTACCTTTAGTTGAAGAATACCTCAAGTGAGTTCTAAGATGAGTCCTGGTTAAAAATTTTTGTAGGAGTTATGCCCCTTCTTAACTTTTAAACTTACCTCAAATATGTGGGGTTTCAAATTGCTTAAGCGGCGGGGATATATGGCAACGCGTAGCCCTTGTTTATAGAGCATCTTCTTATTTGTAGCTGCTTTCTGAAAGTTTGAGAAAGTTTGAAGATGAGCTTGCATATGTATAGTTTCATAATACTAATTTCGCTGTAGTTTTATGAACACACTGATATCTCATTTTAGAACTTCATCATTATTATGAAATCATCTTATTTTAGCACTCCATCATTATTACGGAATCATCGATATCGAAGAGATCCTAGAACACTAGAAGAAGAAGAAGAGACATGGTTTGATGAAGATGATGAGGCTGAAGACATGGAATCTGTGATTCCTATATCAGATGTATTACGTTCTAGTATAGATGCTGATCTTGACCAAATAAACAGATTAATAGGCAGTAGAAAAGGTACAAAAAGATAATGTTAAGCTTTGATCAGCAAACTGACAAATATTTGTTTTACATGTGTTAACTATATTCCTGGAAATGAAGCCAAGGGAAATGTGTATATATAGAATAATGGAAGTTTTTTTTCTGATACAAAGGATTTATAGAGAATGATGAATCACTTTTTGGTGAGTCTAGTATTGGATACAGTATTCTCAAGTACTAGACATGAATTATCTGCTTATATTTACCCTAGAAAGGATTTATTCTACCCCCCGCAAACAAAGTTTGGGGGGGTATATAGGAATCACCCTGTCCGTCCATCCGTCTGTCCGTCCATGTACCTTGTCAGGGCATGTTCTCCTAAATGGCTGCTTGGATTTTCATGAAATCTTAAACAGTTGTAGTACACCACCTGAAGATGTGCATTAAGTCATATGGTTGCTGCCGGATATTTTGAAGGGGAGATAATTTGTCTTTGAATATTTTCTCGAAAAGGGGGGAGGACGAACCTTGTCAGCGCATGTTCTCCTAAATGGCTGCTTGGATTTATATGAAATGTTACATAGTTGTAGTACACCACCTGAAGATATGCATGAGGTAAAATGGTTGCTTTCTGAAATTTTGAAGGGGAGATAATTTGTCTTTGAATATTTTCTCAAAAAGGGGAGGACAAACCTTGTTAGCAAATGTTCTCCTAAACAGTTGCTTGGATTTTGATATGAAATGTTACACATTTGTAGCACACCACAGGACAATGTGCATGAAGTAGTATTGTTACTTTCTGAAATTTTGAAGGGGAGATAATTTGTCTTTGAATATTTTCTGGCAAAAGGGGAGGGCGAACCTTGTTAGCGCACGTTCTCCTAAACGGATTTTTGGATTTCGATGAAATGTTACACAGTTTGTAGCATACCACCTGAAGATTTGCATGAAGTAATATGGTTGCTGATTTTGAAGAGGAGATAATTTTTCTTTGAATATTTCTGGAAAAAAGAGGGGAGGTATATCTATGTGTCCATACTTGTATTTTGTCCACATTTTTACTGTGTCCACAAATGTATTGTGTCCACATACACTTAAGTTTACTTTTGCCATATTGATTCAGGGTTCAATTAGCGGGGGGTATAACTGGCTGCCATTCGGCGACAGCTCTAGTTGGTTTTGGAGTGTGGATAAAACACTACTATAGGACTTCGATCTATTGTTAGTCACAGTTCAAACTGAACAGACCGTTCTTAACATTGTGACTCATATTAAATAAGTCATGAACTGAAATCCAACTCTCTACAGTTATAAAAAGAAAGTGTGTTTCACCCCAAAAATACAATTTTCATGTCATAAACTCTTAATATTTCATTAGTCTACATTACTGTCGACAAACCACGTGATCAGTAAAGTGTTGATAAAGTTGACAATGAGCTTTTAATATTATATCGCCTCCGACAATATTTAGTGTGCTAACAATTTAAAAATGTAAATGACCTGTTATTTTATCCGACAACAGTTTATAAGAATGGGAGACTTAAATACAGATATGACAGTCTTGACCTAACCTGTTCCCATTTCTGTCAAGCCTTCGACAAAAGTAAAAAAAGATGAGACTTGGATATGGTGATTCCAGCAACAGCAGCGGCATTCACAAAATTAAGTTTTTGTTTACATCCGTTTGATATCAACCACTAATGGTAGCCCAAGGATATTTGGTATGCGATTGCATTAGCAATTTAGCGTCGGTGCATATCAGTTTCAGTGGGTTTTATGTCTGTGCCACCAGTCATGCTCCACTGACTGAAACTGTCTATTACTGTTCATCCTAGAAACTTTATATTTGAGCACATTGACCAGTCAGTCTTGCTGGAATTATCACATCAAAATTAGTTAGTGAACACATTTTAAGACATAGATTTCGTTATAAAGGCTGCTGCTGTAGATCAATGTGCAGATTCAAGTGATGCATGATGCAGGCGAGACATATCATGTGTCAACAGTTTATTTCATCACACATGGCACAATTTTTTTATGCCCCCACCGCTAGGCGGTCGGGGGCATTAAGGTTAACCCTGATCCATACATCCATCTTTTTGGTTTCCGGATGATAACTTGAGTATCCTGCATCAGATCAAAACCAAACTTGGTCACATGCTTGCTTATCACCCAAGACAGAACCCTACCGATTTCCAGATTGGTAACCCCATAGTCAAGGTCACAGTTGCTAAAAATAGACTAAAATTTCAATAAAATTTTGGTTTCCGGATGTTAACTTGAGTATTCTGCATCGGATCAAAGCCAAACTTGGTCACATGCTTGCTTATTACCCAATACAGAACCCTATCGATTTACGGGTTGGTACCCCCAAGGTCAAGTTCACAGTTGCTAAAATAGACTAAAATTTCAACAAAATTTTGGTTTCTGGATGATAACTTGAGTATTCTGCATCGGATCAAAGCCAAATTGGTCATATGCTTGCTTATCACCCAATACAGAACCTAATCAATTTCCGGGTTGTTAACCCCAAGGGCAAGGTCACAGTTGCTAAAATAGACTGAAATTTCAATAAAATTTTGGTTTCCGGATGATAACTTGAGTATACTATATTGGATCAAAACCAAACTTGGTCACATGCTTTTTTATCACAGAAAACAAAACCTTATCGATTTACGGGTTGGTACCCCAAGGTCAAGGTCACAGTTGCTAAAAATAGACAAAAATTTCAATAAAATTTTGGTTTTCGGATGATAACTTGTGTATACTACATCAGATCAAAACCAAACTTCGTCATGTGCTTGCTTATCACCCAATACAAAGACCTATTGATTTCTGGGATGGTACCGCCAAGGTCAAGGTCACAGTTGCTAAAAATAGACTGAAATTTCAATAAAATTTTGGTTTCCGAATGATAACTTGAGTATCCTGCATCTGATCAAAACCAAACCTGGTCACTTGCTTACTTATCACAAAACACATAATCCCATAGATTTTAGCGTTGATACCCCCAAGGTCAAGGTCACAGTTGCTAAAAATAGATTAGTATTACATATAAGACTGTTTCTCAGATTATTTGTTGGAACTACACATTATATCAAAACCAAACTAGTTCCAGTGCCTATTTATCACAGGAGAAAGATCCTTTTTATGCCCCCGCCGCTAGGCGGTCGGGGGCATTAAGGTTTACCATGATCCGTAAGTCCGTCCATCTTTTTGGTTTCCGGATAATAACTTGATTATCCTGCATCGGATCAAAACCAAACTTGGTCACATGCTTACTTATCACCCAAGACAGAACCCTATCGATTTCCAGGTCGGTACCCCAAGGTCAAGGTCACAGATGCTAAAAATAGACTAAAATTTCAATAAAATTTTGGTTTCCGGATGATAACTTGAGTATACTACATCGGATCAAAACCAAACTTGGTCACATGCTTACTTATCACCGAAGACAGATGAAGACAGAACCCTATCGATTTCCAGGTTGGCACCTCCAAGGTCAAGGTCACAGTTGCTAAAAATAGACTAAAATTTCAATAAAATTTTGGTTTCCAGATGATAACTTGAGTATACTACATCGGATCGAAACCAAACTTGGTCACATGCTTGCTTATTACCCAAGACGGAACCCTATTGGTTTCCGGGTTGGTACCCCCAAGGTCAAGGTCACAGTTGCTAAAAATAGACTAAAATTTCAATAAAATTTTGGTTTCCGTATGATAACTTGAGTTTACTACATTGGATCAAAACCAAACTTGGTCACATGCTTGCTTATCTTCCAAGACATAACCTTATTGATTTCTGGGTTGGTACCCCCCAAAGTCAAGGTCACAGTTGCTAAAAATAGACTAAAATTTCAATAAAATTTTGGTTTCCGGATGATAACTTAAGTATACTACATCGGATCAAAACCAAACTTGGTCACATGCTTACTTATCACCGAAGACAGAACCCTATAGATTTCCGGTTTGGTACCCCAAGGTCATGGTCACAGTTGCTAAAAATAGACTAAAATTTCAATAAAATTTTGGTTTCCGGATGCTAATTTGAGTATACTACATCGGATCAAAACCAAACTTGGTCACATGCTTGCTTATCACCCAAGACGGAACTCTATCGATTTCCGGGTTGGTACCCCCAAGGTCAAGGTCACAGTAGCTAAAAATATACTAAAATTTCAATAAAATTGGTTTCCAGATGATAACTTGAGTATACTACATCGGATCAAACCCAAACTTGGTCACGTGCTTGCTTATCACCCAATGCAAAAGCCTATTGATTTCCAGGATGGTAGCACCAAGGTCAAGGTCACAGTTGCTAAAAATAGACTAAAATTTCAATAAAATTTTGGTTTCCGAACAATTACTTGAGTATTCTGCATCTGATCAAAACCAAACTTGGTCACTTGCTTACTTATCACTATAGACATAATCCCATAGATTTTAGTGTTGATACCCCCAAGGTCAAGGTCACAGTTGCTAAAAATAGATAAGTATTACATATAAGACTGTTTCTCAGATTATTTGTTGGAACTACACATTATATCAAAACCAAACCAGTTCCAGTGCCTATTTATCACAGGAGAAAGATCCTTTTTATAATATTTGATATATATATATATTGTACATAGTTATGCCTTTAATATTTAAGGGTTTAGATTGCAAGGAGGCAGGGGCATCCGTGTCCCATGGACACATTCTTCCATTTTTTATAATTATTTGATATATATATTGTACATAGTTATTCCTTTAATAATTTAAGGGTTTCGATTGCAAGGAGGCGGAGGCACCTGCATCGCCGAAGGGGACTTTAGGTTTGCACTTCGTCAGTCCGTCAGTCCGTCCGTCAGTCCGTCACACTCAAGTTTTCCGGACTTTTTTTCTAAACCGTTCCACATATTGAGCTAATATTTGGTATGTGAGTCTACCATCATGAGTTACAGATGAAGTTCGTGTTTGGTTCCGGTCCACTGAGTTTGGACGGAGTTATGGGACTTGGACTTTGACTATTTCGGTAAAATATCAGTTTTCCGGACTTTTTTTCTAAACCGTTCCACATATTGACCTAATATTTGGTAAGTGAGTCTACCATCATGAGTTACAGATGAAGTTCGTGTTTGGTTCCGGTCCACTGAAATTGGACAGAGTTATGGGACTTGGACTTTGACTATTTCAGTAAAATATCAGTTTTCTGGAGTTTTTTTCTAAACCGTTCCATATATTGAGTTAATACATGGTATGTGTGTCAACAATTACAGATGAAGTTCGTGTTTGGTTTTGGTCCATTGATTTTGGACTGAGTTATGGGCCTTTGACTTAGAAAATTTTGGTAAAATATAGGTTTTCCAGACCTTTTTTTCTTAACCGTTTCAGATATTAAGCTGATATTTGCATTGTTAATCAACTACTATGGGTTACAGATCAAGTTTGAGTATGGGTTGGGTCCATTGATTTTTGACGAAGTTATGGGCCTTGGGCTAGGAAAACTTTTTTTTAACTATTTTTGCTGGTATCACTGAATTATTCCACCGGTAGGGGACTCCTGTATTGCCTTGCAATACGATCCACACTTGTTTTCTTCAAATTTCGACGTATTGCAGCCTTTTTGTAATTAAATACTTCCGAGAAGGCTTCAGGTAAAGTAAATAAAGACTTGTGCAGTTGATAAACAATAAAAATACTTATTTATAGTTAAAATTAACTAGGATCTGACCCATGTCAACTTAGACTTTTCCAATCAAAGTCCCAGCATATAAATACAAAATGGTTATTTCCCCCTGAGATTTTAAGGTCTAAAAGACCTTGCAGATCATCTACAAATGCGGATAATTGTGGTATCAGAAAAATTTGTATACTTCTATTTATAGTTAAATCATTTTGAATAAAGGACTACGCCGAGCGCAGCATGATACGACCGCAGCATGTCGATCACCGATATTTCAACAATGTAGTTTAAAGTGAATGTAGACACAGTAAAAAGCTTGAAACAATAATTAGATGGACATAAATAGGAGCTTGAAACAAAATTAGATGGACATAAATAGGAGCTTGACACAGTTATTAGCTGGACACAAACTAGGGAAAAAAATTAACCCTTTTGATCACTTACTGATAAAAAAAAAAACGTAAGAGCTATGCAAAGTATGTTACTACAAACTTAAAGCTGTGACCCCTTGTACCTCAGAAACTGTAAGAGCTAAGCCAAAATCCGTTGACATACCACTTAAAGCTTAGACCAAGAGGAATGCAAAGAAAAAAATCCCATCGAAATCCAATGAAAAATAAAGACATTTTTAGAAAATATATTTAGAAAAAATGCAATTTTGGCCCCTTTGACCCCTTGTAGCTTGGACATTATCAGTTACGCAAAATCTGTTGACATACTACGGAAAGCTTAGATAAAGAGGAATCCAAGGAAAAAGATCCCATCGAAATCCGATAAAAGATAAAGATTTGACATAAATAGAAAAATTGCAGTTTTGGCCCCTTTGACCCCTTGTAGCTCAGAAACGGCAAGAGCTATGCCAAATCTGTTGACATTTTACTGAAAGCTTCGATCAAGAGGAATCCAAAGAAAAAAATCCCATCAAAATCCGATGAAAAATAAAAATTTTAAATAATCTTCAAATTCGCAATTTTGGCCCCGTTCGGCCACTCACAGCTGGAAAGAAACAAGTTACCAAAAATCTAATAGCTAAGCGCCTTATTAATTTTTCGCAAGGAATCCATTGAAAAAAAAACTGCATCAAAATTGGACTTAAAATAAAAAAAGAAGAAATTATACCCCCACTCCTGAGTGGGTGGTATATTGGAATACCCTTGTCTGTCCGTCCGTCCTTCCGTCCGTCCGTCCGAAGTTTATCGCATTTTTCTCAGCTACTGCTGGGCCCATTCATTTCAAATTTGGTATTTATCTTTATATATAGGGGGAATATTTGACTTTATATATAGGGGGAATGCGTTGTCTGCCATTTTGGTCTCCTAATGTTATCAACTTCCTGTTTGGCGAGACTTAGCCATTTTCCCTTAATTGAACATAGTGAAATTTTTCGTCGCACTTTTCTCGGCTAGTGCTGGGCCTATTTATTTCAAATTTGGTATTTGACTTTATATATAGGGGAAATGCGTCGCCTCCCATTTTGGTCGCCTTATGATATCAATTTCCTGTTTGGCGGGACTTGGCCATTTCCCTTAATTGAACATAGTGAAAATTTTCGTCGCACTTTTCTCAGCAACTGCTGGGCCGATTTATTTCAAATTTGGTATTTAACTTTATATATAGGGGGAATGCGTCGTCTCCCATTTTGGTTGCCTTATGATATCAACTTCCTGTTTGGCAGGACTTGGCCATTTCCCCTTAATTGAACATAGTGGAAATTTTTGTCGCACTTTTCTCAGCTACTGCTGGGCTGATTTATTTCAAATTTGGTATTTAACTTTATATATAGATAGGGGGAATGCGTCGTCTCCTATTTTGGTCGCCTTATGATATCAACTTCCTGTTTGGCGGGACTTTGTCATTTTCCCCTTTATTGAACATAGTGAAAATTTTCGTCGCACTTTTCTCAGCTACTGCTGGGTCGATTTATTTCAAATTTGCTATTTGACTTTATATATAGGGGGAATGCGTCGCCTCCCATTTTGGTTGCCTTATGAAATCAACTTCCTGTTTGGCAGGATTTAGCCATTTTTCCCTTTATTGAACATAGTGAAAATTTTCGTCGCACTTCTCTCAGCAACTGCAGGGCCGATTTATTTCAAATTTTGTATTTGACTTTATATATAGGGGGAATGCGTCGCCTCCCATTTTGGTCGCCTTATGATATCAACTTCCTGTTTGGCGGGACTTTGTCATTTTCCCCTTTATTGAACATAGTGAAAATTTTCGTCGCACTTTTCTAAGCTACTGCTGGGCCGATTTTTTTCAAATTTGGTATTTAACTTTATATATAGGGGGAATGCGTCGTCTCCTATTTTGGTCGCCTTATGATATCAACTTCCTGTTTGGCGGGACTTGGCCATTTCACTTAATTGAACATAGTGAAAATTTTCGTCGCACTTTTCTCAGCTACTGCTGGGCTGATTTATTTCAAATTTTGTATTTAACTTTATATATAGGGGAATGCGTCGTCTCCTATTTTGGTCGCCTTATGATATCAACTTCCTGTTTGGCGGGACTTAGCCATTTTCCCCTTTATTGAACATAGTGAAAATTTTCGTCGCACTTCTCTCAGCAACTGCTGGGCCGATTTATTTCAAATTTGGTATTTGACTTTATATATAGGGGGAATGCGTCGCCTCCCATTTTGGTCGCCTTATGATATCAACTTCCTGTTTGGCGGGTCTTAGCCATTTCTCCTTAATTGAACATAGTGAAAATTTTCGTCGCACTTTTCTCAGCTACTGCTGGGCCGATTTATTTCAAATTTGGTATTTATCTTTATATATAGGGGGAATTTGGTCGCCTTATGATATCAACATCCTGTGTTGCGGGACTTTGTCATTTTCCCCTTTATTGAACATAGTGAAAATTTTCGTTGCACTTTTCTTAGCTACTGCTAGGCCGATTTATTTCAAATTTGCTATTTGACTTAATATATAGGGGGAATGCATCGTCTCCCATTTTGGTCGCCTTATGAAATCAACTTCCTGTTTGGCAGGACTTAGCCATTTTTCCCTTTATTGAACATAGTGAAAATTTTCGTCGCACTTCTCTCATCAACTGTTGGGCCAATTTATTTCAAATTTGGTATTTGACTTTATATATAGGGGGAATGTGTCGTTTTTCATTTTGGTCGCCTTATGATATCAACTTCCTGTTTGGCAGGACTTTGTCATTTTTCCCTTTATTGAACATAGTGAAAATTTTCGTCACAATTTTCTCAGCTACTACTTGGATGATTTATTTCAACGAGTGGGGGTATACCTAGCACGACAACGCGTGCAACCTCATGTTTTTTTTCAGATTCGTCCCTGTTGGGCTCCATTTATCTTGTGAGCGGTACATGCTATGTGAAATCCATTAAGCATACTGCAGATTGGAAATTTCCTCAGGAGCACACTGAAACAAACTCCATCAAAATCCAAGAAATAATAAAGATTCTACAGTCAAATATGCGAAAACACCCAATTTCACCCCGTTTTGGCCCCTTTTTCTGAATTGGGCGGGGCCACCAACTTGAAATTAAAACCACTGTTAATGCGTGTGCCAATATACACATCATACCAAGATTTCATAAAGATCTGTCCACTAGAAGCAAAGTTATGCTGTCCACAGATGCCATACCATTATACGACTGCAAATTTTTTGCGGTCGTATAAAAATGAAAAATCAATTATCAAGAAATTGGGGAAATTGAATATTGATTAAAATTAGTACGATCCTGACTGTTTTTGTAGATGTTGATTTCTTTGTAATGCATTGAGGCGCTGATTGTCAAAGTAGACATTGCCTGACATTCCTTTTACCAATGATATTTTTTTATTTGGCTAGTAGCAAATGCTGAAAATATTTGCCCAATGAGTTAAAGAAAAACAAAAGGAGAAAAAAAAACACTCAACAAATTATATAAAAATATAGCACCCTGTCCATCTGTCTGTCTGCTGCTCCATCACTCTTGTAATTTATTTTCCCTGATTGTTTGATGAATAGTAGAATCAAGGTATAAAGCAGCAAAGGACTTGGGGTTGTATGGAGTCATTGAATTCTGCATATTGAGATAGAGCTTCTGTTTCATTCCAACTCCTTATGCCTGTACAAACTGAGGATATTTGGATGGTAGCTAATGATAAATAACAACTTAAATATGATGGTTGGTCAATAGACAGTTAATTTTATACATATTCCCTTGCTTAATTCAGCTTCAGTGTTAATTTGTATCAATTATGAAGTTATTGAAATGTTCACCAAAAAATGACCCTTTACTGTAATATCTCTGTAGGACAACAAATTTGTTTTGAAGATATTTGATGTAACTTCTTGGTAATAATATTCCATGGAAAGGAGGTCTATCTGCAAAAAAGTATTTGGGTTCTTTGCCTTTTGGCCTATGAAAACTTTTCTGTCTGACAAGTTAAATTTTAGTGCATTTCTTTGAAAGATAATTTCATTCTTAGACCTGATTCTCAATTTGTTTAGCAAGTATTTTATAACTGCTCCCTAACTGCAAGTCTTTACCGAGTTAGTGAAATTAAGTTGGTCTCTAGATGTGGCTTGTTTATTATTGATGAAATCATAATAAATCCATGTAGGATTGCAAACTAACTAAAACTCAGCAAATACTATTAAAGAATTAATACAAATTTAAAATCAAACAAAGAGACCAAAAACATCAATAGAATTAATTGAAATTTACAATACAAAAATAATAGAATTTAAGAACTACAGACATTAAGCATGAGGAGTATTAAGTATCATACACAGCAGGGAATATGCTTTATTTTTTTCTCCAGGAGCCAGCTGGGCTACTACTACTGAGAGAGTTAGGGGCCCAACTTAAAATTTAGGAGCCCAACTTTACAAGGAGACAACCCTATGCTAACTCGTGGTGACTTCAAGATAATGAACAAAAATAAAGCGTTAATCTGTTTCTTTTTTAGCCATGTATTTGTAGAGACTCTGTCATGTGAATTTACTCCATATCCCTTATTTGATTAATTTTCATTTTCTTTTGTTGGTATAGACTGAAGGCCTTGAAAGTAATTTTTTTGTTTTTTTTTTGTGTCTGATGTCTCTGCATCTTTGTGCTTCAAATGTTGTCTTTGGATTATTCTTTTCGATTAAGTGATGGTTTGGATGATTCTCACTTTTTCGGCTTATATGTTTTGGTTTTTGGTTTTCAAGGAGTTTTTTTATTTGCACTTAAAAGACATATATTGGTCACAAAATTGCCATCTGCAAAACTCAAATAAAATTCCACTGTATTTTTAGAAAACAGAAAATTAGGAAGTGATTGAATTTAAATTTCATTTAATGAATCAGTCTCTGGTGAAGTCCAAAGGGTTGAAAAACACATCATCTTCATCCTCTGAATATCCTTGAAATATTCAAGTTTAACGGTTGACTTTGGTTCACCGACATCCTCGATCCACCGCCACATGTTTACAAAGTATAAATAGCTTTAAACCGGAAATTGCTATTATTACTCCCTCCAGAATTGGAGAACTCACAGCTGAAAATCATTACACGGTTTTATTTAATAATTTTTAAGATTGGACACATCGACTAGCGTTTCGGTACATTTCGTTCGTAAAAACCCCTTGACCCTTTAAACAAAAACACAACATCAAAATCTATAACAAAGAAGAAAGGGAAAACTACATCATTATAAACTGGCTATTCCATTTGTTCCCTTCACTCCCTATCACGCAATTAACGGAAAAGCCAAACATTACGCATTATCGACTTCCTGTCTCGTCGTTCGAAAGTTATCGGATTTTATTACATGAGGACTATGAAAAACTCAAAGCATTACACATAATATATATATATTTAGATAGTCTGGGAAAAATCAGTTATATTTAGCACATTTCACGAAAAAAGTCCGACTTGACCAGGAATTTTTTGGTCGCCAGTTGGGCGACAGGGACATAAAACGATAGTCGCCCACCATAAATTTTGGTCGCATTTGCGACTGGGCGACCGTTAATCTTAATCCCTGCACAGCAAAATATGTAGAGAAGGATACAAGACACACCATTTCATTTCACATAAACCTGGACTTGGTATGAATGATTCTAAAGTTATGTTCTTATGAAAAAGTGTGAATATGGAAGCTAACTAATATAAATTTATAGATGTAAAGGGAAAAAAAAGGCTTGTAAAGATGTATCTAAAGATTTGTATTGTTATGTTGCAGGTAAAGACCAATCTAGAGAATCACCACCACGACTTTTTAACAGAACAACTTGTATAAACATTAATTTAAAAAACAATAGTCCTGTTTCGAGTCCTGTTAGCAGCCCTGTTAGTTCTCCGACAGGTAGTCCATCTTTACCATGTCCAACACCAAATTCATCTCCGAACACACCATCAGACAAAGCATTAGCTGCTAGATGGGTAGGTACTTTATTAACTTTTCTTCATCTTTGTCTCGAAACTGTTACAGGTTGAAATTCTTACAGTTTTAATTTTAAAGTGACATGTTGCAGAGTCAGAAAAATCTACTTAAGACAGATAACCATTGTACTATATGTATTTTGTATACTTTAAAAGGGGAAATTTGCAAAAGGATTTAATTTGGCTTATTTAGTGATTGGCACATAAAAGAGGAAATTTCCCCTTGCATAAGTTTTGTTTTTATTACAAACATAACGACATGCAAGTGAGAATTGCGAAAATAAAACCTCACGAAAAGGTCAAGGAGTCAAAAAAGTGAAATTTAAACCACTCGAAAATAACCCTTTTACAGTAATACATTAAGGGCATATCCAATTGTTTCAGGGGAGATAATACAAAACGCAAAAGAAGAGAAGGTTTTCCGGGAATATGACGTTGAAAAAATGTAACGTCACAAAGTAATTCCCATTGTTTTCGAAGAAAGGTAATTTGTACCTTCAAGTTTGGCAAACTTTTTAGGGGTAGCCCATGGGAGATTTATTTAAAGTTGCATAATTTATTGACTATCTTGGAAACGGACACGGTGACCTAGACTGTTTTTGAAATCTCTGAGTAGCATATTATTAGAAGTACACAATATCAAAATTTCATAAAATCGACAATATGAGAAGTTTTTAAAATATTGTAAATTTGAATTTGTAATGGGACATTTTATGCCACTTTTACCATTATTAGTATTACATATTAAGCAGTTTAGAGAGCTAAAACATGCTTCATCATGTCAAATTTATTTATCTGTAAATCTTTAAAACCTTGACTTTGTTTTTCAGTTGTTTTGGAAGCGATTACATTGAAAATCATTTATTCATTATTTTTCAAGCTAGAACTTGATTTTTCTTGAATAGACGCAAAAATGATCAATGTTTAACCATAATTTCCATGGAAACAAGATCTATGACCCAATAATTTCTTAACATTTTTGGAATCCTCTGTATTTGTTTTACAACATATCTAAAGGTTGTGAAAATGACAATATAACAAACATGAAACTGTTAGATATGCCCTTAATTGTCAGATGCAGTTGATATTTTTAATTTGTATCATGAAATCGTGTTTTTATAAGCATATATCAGACTTCATTTCTTCCTTTTTAAGATGGAACTTCACTCTTTTTTATTAGCTCACCTGACCCAAAGGGTCAGTGTGAGCTATTGCCATCACTTGGCGTCCGTCGTCCGTCGTCCGTCGTCCGTCGTCCGTCCGTCGTCCGTCCGTCGTCCGTCGTCCGTCCGTTAAACTTTTCACATATTCATCTTCTCCTCTGAAACCACTGAAGCAAATTCAACCAAACTTTACAGGAATAATGTATGGAAGGTCCTTTACGAAGATTGCTCATTTCGTTCCGATCCGATAAAAAACATGGCCGCCAGCCCTGAACTTTGGTTTAACATAGGACCCTATGGGAAAATTCACATTTTCATCAACTCCTCTGAAACTGCTGAAGCAGTTTCAACCAAACTTTACAGGATTGATGCACTGAAGGTCCTTTACAAAGATTGCTCATTTTATTCCGATTCGACAAAAAACATGGCCGCCAGCACGGAACTTAGTTAAACATTGGCCCTATGGGAAATTTACATTTTCATTTTCTCCTCTGAAACCACTGAAGCGAATTCAACCAAACTTTACAGGAATGATGTATGGAAGGTCCTTTATGAAGATTGCTCATTTCGTTCTGATCCGATAAAAAACATGGCCACCAGTGTGGAACTTAGGTTTAACATAGGACCCTATGGGATAAATCACATTTTCATCAACTCCTCTGATATTGCTGAAGCAAATTCAACCAAACTTTACAGGAATGATGTACTTAAGGTCCTTTTCAAAGATTGCTCATTTTATTCTGAATGGATAAAAAACATGGCCGCCAGCAGGGAACATAGTTTAACATTGGCACTATGGGAAATTCACATTTTCATCTAATCTTCTCTGAAACCATTGAAGCAAATTCAACCAAACTTTACAGGAATGATGTATGGAAGGTTCTTTATCAAGATTGCTCATTTCATTCCGATAAAAAACATGGCGGCCAGCTGTGGAACTTAGGTTTAACACCGGCATTTTCTAGCTATAAAACAAGAAAATTGAAATTAAAAAAAATTGTATGCTGCTTCATAGATTTTATTAGCTCACCTGACCATTCGGGTCAGTGTGAGCTATTGCCATCACTTGGCGTCTGTCGTCTGTCCGTCCGCCGTCCGTCCGTCCGTTAAACTTTTCACATATTCATCTTCTCCTCTGAAACCACTGAAGCAAATTCAACCAAACTTTACAGGAATGATGTATGGAAGGTCCTTTATGAAGATTGCTCATTTCGTTCCGATCGGATAAAAAACATGGCCGCCAGCGCGGAACTTAGGTATAAGATTGGACCCTTTGGGAAAATTTATATTTTCTTCTTCTCCTCTGAAACCACTGAAGCAAATG
>MJUU01031408.1:48884-59270 GCA_002080025.1 Modiolus philippinarum | reverse complement strand
TTTCCCATGGGGTCCAATGTTAAACTAACAGAGGTCTTCTCCCCTTTAACTAATTAGGGATATTGGATTTATAGTTTAATTATATATAAGGGCTCATTAACATAAAATGTCTGTTAATCAAGGGCCAGGTGAGCGATACAGGCTCTTGAGAGCCTCTTGTCTGAATAATATACGTTGTTGAACTTAGTCATTTTTTAGATGAATTTGACATAGAAGATACACAGTTTTTCCTGCCTGTTTCTCCTACAGTTTTATGGTAGGAACTTTTTATACGACCGCAAAAATTTTTGCGGTCGTATATTGGTATGGTGCTGTCGTCGTCGTCGTTGTCGTCGTCGTCGTTGTCGTCGTCGTCGTCTGTAGACACTTTAGTTTTTGGTCAATAACTNTTTTAATTTTTTTGGCGATTTTGACACAGAGGGTACACAGCCAAAATATGTTTTTTTTTTTTGGGGGGGGGGCATCATATGAGTCTTACAGACATAAACATTATTACTAACAAACCCCTTTTTAATTGGTTTTTTTGCACGGGGGCATGTCATCCTCTAGTTTCTTGTTTTCACATCCCTAGTATTATGTGATACTTTCAGTTGTGTGTCTTCTTGCTGTCTGTCCCTAGGTCTGTCTGTATGTTACCTAAGTTTTTTGACAGATAACTTATTAGTATAATTACATACTGTCTTCAAAGTTTGTATGAAAGGTGTTTACCTTGATGTTATAAATTTATTTTTTAGGCTGGATTAAGAGGGTTAGTAGACTATCCTGACGAGGACTCGGATGAAGAGGAAGAAGACTCAGAATCACCGTCAGCAAAACGTCCAAGATTGGCAACGTAGTAATAAACAATAGTGATAGAAACTCTACGACTTAGCTAGCCGAGACTGTGTCTCTGTGAATGGTGCTAGAATTGCCTGTGATTTTAAGGGTCAAGAAAAGCTCCTGAAAGTCAGCCCTTCATGGCTGGGGTGTGTGCCAATAAAAGGAACTGCCTTGACACGTGAATGGCCCTTGATGGGTGTACGGCTGGGATCTGAAGTCATCATCAAAGATGACAGTTACTTACATCATTTCATGTTGAACCTTACTTCAAACAAAAACCATCATGTCAGTGTAGCCAAATCCTGAATACCTCTTCTTTGATCTCAGTAATATTGGTTCTTGTAGGCCAGGTGAATGTGATAAATGTTTCAATGTCCAAACATCAAGTAAATAATCCAAAAATTGTTTGCTCTAAAATCAGTTGAATTTCATCCCCTTAAAAAGAGGCATGTGTTATGCAAAAAAAAATAACCCTTTCCAGGGTGTAGAAAAGGACAATAAATCAATAAATAATCAGAAGATTGATAACCACATGTACTTGGATTTAATTGATATTGGTTCTGTTGTTAAACCTATGCTGTAAAGTTATCAGAGCTGTATGAAATAGAATTTTATTTATTTATAACATATTTTTTGTTTAACTTGTTAAAATTAAGCTCTCTGTTGATTTTTGTTATAATTTATGTTCAGCTTTTAGTTTATCCGTCCCTGTATAATTTCATAAAAGATAGCTTTTAAGGTAATTTAGTATTGATTACAGCAGAATTTATTTGTGAACTTTACACCATTATCTTAAACTATAATTAGAAAAACTGAACTTGCAAACAATCAAAATTTCAATTGAAATATCATATTTCAGCTTCCATTTTTTTACTGCGAAGGACAAGATATACTAAGGCAACTTTTGTTCCCAGATTAGGCTGAAATTTCAGAGTGTTTAAGTTTTAAGTAACATGAATGAATAAATGAGCAAACATACAGTGAAACTTGATTTAAGAGGTCATCTTTGGGAAGGAGTAAAAGTGGCCTTTTAAATGAGGTTTATTTTATATGAAATATACTTGGAAGGGAACTAGAAAAGGTGACCTTTATAATCAGGTGGCTTCTTATTCAAGGCGACCGCTAAGGCAAGTTTGACAGAAACTAACTTTAAGTTTGCATTAATAAATCAGTCAGATTTTTTTGTTTAAATTTTCAATACAGAAACTATCAAGTGAATCATGTGCATTCTAAAATTTCCACGACAAGAAACTTCTAAAATGTGGTATTTTTCAGCTACATTGTTAAAAAATATAAAATTTTATTTGAGGAGTGATTTAATAATCATTTTATTATGTTTACTGGACAAAATCAGTATTTGTAATAATTATGTTTAGATACTCATTCAAGTATTAATATAAGATTTTCTATGATATTTATTTTGGGGCCAAAGTAGCATTTCTTTGTAATCCTTCCTTTTGAAACCTTAGGTAAAAGGGATTTTTCTTAATTGGTTTTTGTATGATAAAGTACAACTAATTCTTTTTGTTATCTGGTTCTGACAACAAGTTTTTATGTTGAAATTCGACATAATCACAAGAAACAATCAGCAATCTTATACTTTTGTTGCATTACAAAAATTAAACTTTTACCAATTTGTCAGATTTTTCTCTAAATCATGGCCAATACTTATTAATATTATGATAATGAAAACGAAATTTTGTCTGATGACTGATTACGTGCGTTGCTCCTGGAAATAAGGATTTGTATTTAAATTGTATTTATAGCTACAATGAAGCAATATTTATTAAGGACAAATTCTTGGCCTCATTCCCAAGTATTGGAGTCCTTTGAGAGAGCTTGATAAAATGAAAGGGTTTGAATGTTGCCAAGAGGAAGTGTGCAGAGTTTGATACAAACCTCTTAATAAAGTTGAGCATGTGAAAACAAAGATTTTATATTGCACAGTGCAATATGATTGCAGCATTTCTTTCACGGGACTGTGAATTCAAATCAATAATTAGTTTTGTTTAAACATTATTATGATGATTTTAGAATTTTTATACAGCTGTATATTTGAGTACGTCACACAACATCAGTATTTTCTGGGTTCTTATTTGATGGGACTGGCTACTCATTTTGCCCCACTTTATTTGGTGTTGCATAGAATCTCAAAAAAGTCTTTTAATCTGATATTTTGTACATTGTTGAAATCTTTATGCATCTTTCTTAACACTATACAGTGCACCCTCCTTATATCGCCACCTTTGGGACCAGGGAAAATTTTGGTGTTTAGTGAGGGTGACAATATACTGAGGGAATAAATAACATAGAAACTGTAACTTAGAAAAATGGACTTTGAAAATGGGTGGCGATAAGGGAGTCTGCTAAAGAGGGGCGTTGTAACGAGGGAGCACTGTACATTTATTGCCATAAGTACTAATGTAGTGCATTACCCAGGTTGAGGCATAACAGACCACCTTGCATGATAAGCAACAACAAATGAGCATGCGTTAAGAAGTGAAACATACAGGAAATATGATCAAATCTTGATAATTTTGTACCAGTTGTTATCTCTTAGGGCTGTTCAAGAATTAATTGTGTGTGTGTGGGGGGGGGGGGTCGGAAGGCACTTTAATTTATGGATTGTAGGTAATATTGAGACTGATAATATTGGAACGTATAGAAAAAAGAAATTAAAATTTTATGCATGGTGGGTCCTTTTAAAAAGTGCCTTTCGACCTCCCCTACAATAAATTCTTGAATAGCCCTTAAAATAAGTGGTTGAAATTCATATGATATATCAACCCCACCTTATACAAATGTTATTAGATGCTGGATATGCATAAATTATGTTTATATCCACATTTCCTGATTGATCCTATTTAAAGTGTGTAATACTGACTTGTGCAGGTTTCTAGTTATCCTTTTAGGTATTACATCTTTTCTTCACATTATGTATTGAATAATTTTGCCAATTTGAAATGACCTACAACTGGGCTGGACAATAATTTAACAGCGCCTGGGATGAATGTTAGGGCCACAGTGTATGAGTTAAACCATATTACTATTTGATTTTTTTCTGTTATACTCAAATTACTTGAAGAACTGCAGAGATTAAATGTTGTTCTATTTTGGAGTTATTATTATTTTTGGTACAGTTGAGTCTGTAACTTCATGCCAACTTACTAGGTAATTACACATTTCTGTAGAACTTTAATGGCTGTAACAGTTAAAGGACTGATTGATAGATATAGTTTCAGCTTTTGAGGTTGATTTATGTTTAAACTTGAACAAAGGGACAGCAAAAAGTGTTTGAGATATCCTTGGTGTTCCAGCTATTGAGGTTGATTTACAAAGGGACAACAAAAAGTGTTTGAGATATCCATGGTGTTCCAGCTATTGAGGTTGATTTACAAAGGGACAACAAAAAGGGTTTGAGATATCCATGGTGTTCCAGCTATTGCTTATCCATCAAAATTACTACATTCCATTAATTAAACGTTAATCTGTTAAAAGTTTACTTGAAGCAGGAAAGAAATGACAGTACAATGTAGTTCTCCTTTCAATAAAGTAAGCATTTGAATTTTCAAACTCAAATAACTCGAGGTATTGTCTTATAGAAAATATTTATTTTTAAATACACATTTTTTTATATATATTCCAAACAAACTCCAAATATTTGTTAGTAACAAATTCTAAGGACTGAGACATACGTGTAGGTTTCAGTGAACATGTATAATAATATATGAATTACAAAATTTCTTCTTGATGTGCATTTTCAAAGAATTCATACATTAGCAAGCTCTCTGTGTTATTGGTGATAATTTTATAGAAAAAAATATTATTGAGTATAAAAATATCAGTTGTCTCAATCAACATTTTGAGAATATACAGCAAACTAAAATATTGATTCTATTAGTAATGACGTTATGTTACACTATTTGTGTGGAACATTTTTATGCCCCCTGAGTATTGAAGATTTGGGGAAAACTGTTTTTGTTCTGTCTGTCTGTCTGTTTGTTTGCTTAAACACTAGAAATATCGTTTGATTGATAAGTGATAAGGCTTTCAGATTTCTCGAGTACATTCCTTGTGGCAAGGCCTTAAATATTTGACATTGTGACCTTGACCTTGGCAAGTGAACAGCTGTATTGAACTTGAGGATTGGATATGCAGTTTTGAAATGTAAACTATAAGGCTTTCACATTTTCCATGCATATTCTTATGACAAGACTGTATGATTTGACCTGAAGACCTTGACCTTGACATATGACTTTCTGATAAAATTTCCCCACAAATGGGAAATAATATTTTGTTCATAGAAGTACGATATTTGTTATTATTCTGAAATCTCGTGTGACAGGTTTTAGTATTGGGAATGTTCAGTTATAGTATTTATTATTATAACCCCTGCTTTAGTGGGCGGTATATAGTTATCATGGTGTCTGTTCGTTCGTTTGTCCGTACATCCATCCGTCCATCCATCTGTTAGTTATTCCGTCTGCCATAGAGGTACACATTTTGTGGCGACTCCTAGACTACTTGGTGAAATTTAATGAAACTTTCACAGAATGTTCAGTATACATTGCCATTGTGCACTATCTATTTACAGTTTTGATTTTATCTTTTTGGGGGGGATGGTGAGCAGGGGGTATATATTTTGTGAGCTTTTTTCAGTTTTTCTATTTTCCTTTTGCAATCCAATACTGATGAAGTGTTTATGAAAACATTTCTGACACAATTCAGTGATTTTAAGTACTGATAGACAGAGACGCAATGAGTTGATAAAAATGCTCCAAAGGTGAGGGGAATGTGAAAATTATTTGACTTCTTTTATTATTCATGGATTCTGACTTTTGGGGGGATGTGTTTTGGTGGACTCCGGTCTTTGCATCCAAACACAATTTTCACTTTTGATTTAATGTTATAATCTATACCAGAATTTATAAATACATATTTCTGAGAAGCACATTAATTACTTTTCATCCTTACTGCTGCATGGAGTCATGTGTTTCACAAAACACATTTAGATTTTTTTCTGAAGACCCATGCTTCTCTAGATTTACATTTAGTAAAACCATGCTAATATCCTAAAATTTGTCTGGAAAGCATCAGATATATTGTTTATGGTTATGTTTAATAAAACCTTTAAATTTTTTATACAGAGATCACTTGTACGACACTTTCAACTTTTTATCAGTATTGTAAAAGTGCAGTGTGAATATGGTTGTGATAATGAAAGGTTTACTAGAAATGAATTGTTATAGAATGAGAGCTGTTAGTTGTGTAAACAATACTGGAACTAGTTGGAGAAGAAGGCAGCATGAGAGGATATATTGGCATGAAATGGTGCATGCTTTTTATTGTACATACCATTCAATGACAAATCTCCATTAAGTCAGCATTTTATCAAATGAAATTTTTATTATCATGTAAATCATGTTAAATTATAGAAAAAAAGAAAAAAATAAATTCAACATGAAAATTGATATTGTCTGTTTTGTGAAAAGATTTAAGGGCTATTCCAGTAAAAATTCCCACCGGGGGGTGGAACACCACATATTTTTATACCCCCACCAAGAGAAAAAAATTAGATATATAATAAAACTATTACCAGTAGGATACAATAGAAATTTACCCACAACCAACAGAAAAAAAAATCACTGGTGTTCCAACCCCGGTGGGAATTTTAAATGGAATAGCCCTAAGGAGAACAACAGGTAGAAAATTAATTCTCTAAAAGATGACTTGTTAGTCCTTAACAATGAGTACACTCCATACCCTGACAACTATGTATTGAAAAGAAAAACATATTAAAACCAAGTGTGGACCCCAAGTGATGTCTTGGCCTTCCCTGCTTGGACGCTTAATTGAATTGAAAACTTGAACTGACTTAAAATCAGAAGAGCTTAACATGTTCACTAGACTGCCAAATAGGGGTAACTGACAAATAAATATTGCAGAATGTCATGTACTACCCAAAACAAACTTAAATGCCATATATCATTGACCTACCACTAATAGATACTGAAAAACCAAACATGTTCACTAGACCGTGAAAATGAGATCAATGGCAAAAGCAAAATAGCAGACTGTCATGTTCAGTCCAAGACAAACCCACATACCAAATATTATTGACCCATTAATAGATACTGGGAAACTTAACAGGATCACTTTTGAGATTGAGGTCACATATAAAGTCACATTGCAGACTGTCATGTACTATTTAAGACCAACCCACATTCCAAATATCATTGACCAATCACTAATGGATACTGGGAAACATAACATGCTCACTGGACTACGAAATTTAGGTCGCACACAAAAAAGATATAAGAGACAGTCACTTACTTCTCAACAAATATCATTGATGAACCATAAATAGTTACTGAGAAGTTGGATCTGATCAGAAAAACAGCATCATCAATAGACCATAAAATTTAGTTTGTGGACAAAAACCATATAACAGGCTGTCAAGTATTACGGAAGGCCAACCTCTATACCACATATCATTAAACTATCACTAATAGTTACTGAAACTAAACAAATCACAAAAACTTGTTCATTCGGCTAAAATTAAGGTCACAGACAAAAGCTTTATAGCATACTTACACATACTTACTTACTTATGGTAATTTTCCAGCACAGGACCATTATGGGTCCTCTTCGCCAGACTCTTCTATTTGAGACCAACCTATATACATAATATCTTTGACCTACCGCTTAGTAGTTGCTGAGAAAATGACCTAATCACAAAAACATAACATGCCCACTAGACCCTAACATTGATGTCAAGGACAAAAGCCACATGTTCTACCCAAGACCAACCTCAATACCAAATATCATTGACCTAAAACTAATAATTACTGAGAAGATATCACAAAAACTTGACATGTCCATTGGACCATGAAATTGAGGTCACAGAAAAAAGCCATATAGGAGACTTTCATATACTACCCAAGACCGAACTATATACCAAATATCATTGACCTACCTATAGTCGAACTTCGATGGCTCGAACACCCAAGGAAATGATGAAAACAGTTCGAGCTACAGAGGTGTTCAAGTTATTGAGGTCGAACTATTCAAACTTGAACAAAGGGCCTACAAAATGGGTTCGAGACATCCATGGTATTCAAGCTTTTGCAGTTCGAGACATCCATGGTATTCAAGCTTTTGCAGTTCGAGCCATCGGAGTTCTACTGTGACCTAATCACCAAAAACTGAACATGAAAGTTTATACTGCCGTTGCCATAATAAAAACTTTCCGCGCCTTTTGTGTCGGGTTAGACAAACTATAATGAACAAAAGGTGTTAAATAAAAAACCAAAAAAAAACCCTATAGTCTGTGGTTTAGGACTGGTATACAAAAGAGATGTTATGAAATTTAATGAGCAAGATATCATATTTTGTTCTCAACTACAGTAATATGACATGAATGAGTTCGCAAAGCAAAATTTCCGTGTGCATTTCAAGTAAAAACGATCTCTCTTTTAAAAAATCTCTCGAATTTATTTGTTGTCCGATTTTTGTGTCACCTGCACACGTAGTGTGTGGCAACATATAGGGATCACTTTAGTTGTCTTGCGTCGTCGTTGTTGTTATTGTCCGTCCCACTTTTTGTAACACTTTTCCCAGCAACTACAAATCACGGCCACTTGAAATTTTGTATGTCACTTCATCATGAGGTTCCATATTGTGCTGATCGAAATCGGGTCTGTCGGATATCTACTTCCTGTTTACTGACTTGGAATACTTTCCGCACATACTGTCAATGTAAAACTTTTGTAACACCTTTCTCAGCAACTACAAATTACAGCCTCTTGAAATTTTGTATGTGACTTCATCATGAGGTTCCATATTCAGGTCTCTGACATCTACTTCCAATTTAGAAGAGAAAGGGAATTCCGCTGATCGGAGCGAGACACGAACATTTTTTGGTTATTTTATAGTAAAACATCAGGCTAATCATTGAAAAATACATGATTACCCGAAAAAAACCCTTGGATCAGCCAATGATATGGCCTATATTAGAAGCATTTTGTCGGGTGAGCATTTAAGGCACAGTCCCCGAGCTTCTACTTGTTCTGTGAAGTTCAGTTTTATTAGTAGTAGGTACTACTTATAATGTGGTTTTATGCATTTTAAACAGTTTTTAATATAGTTTTCCTATGTTTGGGTTCTAGTGCTGCTGATGAGGAATTAATTACTGAAATGGCCATACAGCTCATTAAAATTATTGCAGTAGGAGTTAACATATTTGTTATGGTCTCATGTTCATTTACTTCATATCCTTTCGTAAAATACGTGATATTTGGTATGTAGGTTGGTCTTGGGTAGTTAATGACAGTCTGTATACGGTATACTATCGCTTTGTCTTTGACCTCAATGAGCATGTGAAGTTTTTGGATTGGGTCAGTTTCTCAGCTTATTCGCCGTGACGTCACAACATCGAAAATTTTACATGTGTACTCTTTTGGTTGGCAAGAAATCTTATCCCCGGCTTGTGATGAATGCCGGCTTTTGATTGGAAGGCAGCCCGTTGGTACAAATTCCATGCACCCGTCTCGTTGTTAAGAACGTTGCTAGCGCCAGTGCCATAAATATACCTAAAAAATATTCGGATAGAATTTTAAAGCTTCAAAAAAGGACTGCAAGAATTATACTTGATTGTGACATGTCATTTCCATCCAATTTAATGTTTTCATCGTTATAATGGTTATCTTTTACAAATAGAGTAAATTATCAAAAATATATTCTAAAGTATAAAATAGTAAATAGACTTGTCCCTGAATATTTATTTATATTCTGCTGAAGTGAAATATCCAGGTAAATCCTGCAATTTGATTGGCTACCTTGACAGGGGATATGAGACCGTATCCCCGTGGTAGCAAAGACACAATTTTCAAACACTTTTAAAAGAAAAATTATAAAACTTCTAGCAGAATATAAAAGTTATTCGGGCTTCACAGGGGATACGGGTTCATATTCCCTGTCTGTGCCCTATATCCCCTTCGCCTGACGGCTCAGGGGATATAAAACACTGAAAGGGAATATGAACCCGTATCCCCTGTGAAGATTCCCGAATAACATATAATATCTACAAACGAAGAATCTCAAAATTATCACTTAAGATCTGCTTCAAACAATGACTTGTTTTTGCCAAGATCAAATACGAATTTTTATAATTACTCGGCAGTCAAATTATGGAATAGTCTTCCATTTTGTATTAAAACATGTAAAAACCTGGAATCATTTAAATCATCTTGTTTTTCTTATTTTTTGGACACTGGAGACTTTCCAGTGGTCAAATGAAGTTTATTGAATTAATAGTTTAATATGATATTATGTATTTTATTGTATTTTATATTTGCATTATTGATATTTTTGTATGTTTATAAGAGGGCCTCAATGAAAATTAGACAAGTTCTAATTGAGTCACCCTCTCTAAATAAAGCATTCACTTACTCACTTACCATGGAATTCCTTTGTGATAACGTCACATATTCTATGATGTTAGTAAGAAAAAACTGGCTCCAAAAACTTTATAACCTTAAGAAATCATCAACCCAAAATCAAATCGCC
>MJUU01031408.1:33423-43843 GCA_002080025.1 Modiolus philippinarum | reverse complement strand
AAGTTTCCTGTCAGCAGATCTCAAGCAAACTTCTGAAAGACCAGGCGGGGGAAGTAGTTCACAAAAATTGTCTCCCCTGTAAATTTGTTTACCTGCCATCTCCTCAAATAAACAAGATGTGTGATGACACCGCCACGGTAAAATTCTAATATTTGCGGTATTTCTTTTACATTTCACATACTATGTATCCTATGCTGCAACAATCGCTGTACGGAACAGATATATGAGAAATATATAAATGTAGTTGATTAATTCATAAAATATTGTTTTAAAACCAACTCTGATGGAATGCTCAAAACTATGATAATAAAGAAAAAATCTAGCCACCCTCAGAGGGCATGGGCGGAAACAAAAGTTAGGAGTATAATTAAATATATATAATAATGCATCGTATAAACCATATGAAAATGATTTCTGCATATGGCTTTTTTCATGATCCATTTTTTTTTCAAGTTTTTAAGTAGGGAGAAAATGGACTTTTCACTGTATTTTTAGCTCGCGAGTGATTTGTACTCACTGTGAAATAAATATATGGGGCAATCAAAGGGGAATTTATTACTTTTAAGTATTTTCACTTCGTTAAATTTCAAGTGTTAATTAGTATTTGAGGGTGGTTACTATTTGGTATTCTTTTAGAGAGATTTGTTGACAGTTTCCTATTTATACAAAATTGATTCCCGAAAGAAACCTCAGAAAGAATGCAAAGGAGATAAAAATTCGATCGTGTTTGAACTTTTATTCTGGAGAAATGCTACAAAAGGCGGATATAAAAATTTGCACACGGATGAACAGGGATATTGGCAAACTGTATACAAATTTTGGTCAAAAACCAAAGATGGCCTTTTTCGGGATCCACTTTGAAAGACAGACACTAACTTGATCTTTTATGCCGATTTGTGCATCGTATATGCATCTATGCGTTCACCTGCGGCAATCTATGTTGTTTTCATATAAATTCAAAAATAAAGAAATGAAAAATATAAGTATTTTTTTCATTGGAAATAACTTTCATAATTATATTCTGGAGAAACGCTACAAAACAGGCGGATATAAAAATTTGCACACGGATGAACAGGGATATTGGCAAATTGTATACAAATTTTGGTCAAAATCTAAAGATGGCCTTTTTGGGGATCCACTTTGAAATACAGACACTAACTTGATCTTTTATGCCGATTTGTGCATCGTATATATGCATCTATGCGTTCACCTGCGGCAATCTAAGTTGTTTTCATATAAATTCAAAATAAAGGAATGAAAAATATAAGTATTTTTTTCATTGGAAATAACTTTCATAATTATGCATCCATAAACAATCCAAAAGGTAACATTTCTACCTCATTTAAACGAGAGCTCAATTTCTATTGTTCTATTTCAACGACTTCCCCGCCTAAGACTGTCCACAGATAAAGAAACATCCTTGGTAATTGATTGACAGCACCAACTATTTGTATGCAGTATATGCACAGAAAGACTAATTTTGCTTCTCCACTTTCATCGAAGGGCTTCTTCAAAATAAAGATAAAAACTGATCCCATCCTTCAATTTTAGCTCCGTTATATAAATTATATAAATGATATTTTGTCACCAAACAACTCTCGCTTTGACGATTTTCTTCATGTGATCTTTCCAAAAGAGCTCGAAATTAAGAATACTACAGACACTTCCACATCGGCCTCATTCCTTGGCCTTCATCCTAAAATTGACAACAGAGGTAGACTTCAAACTAAGCTGTACGACAAACGCGATGACTTCACTTTTCCATTTTCTTTGTAGCAAAATCCTAACAGCGCCGGTGTAAGGTTGAATTTGACCCCGTTGAAAATTGACCTATTGGTCGTTTTTCAACGTTGAAAATCATAGTGACCCCAAAGCCATTGAATTTTGACCAATTCCGTAAATTTCTGACCTTTATCATAAAATACTGACCTGGAAGCGGGTAATTTTTCAACGCTTTAAAAATTATATGTAACAGTCAAAACACTTTGTAAACTATATATATTAATTCGCATTTTCAGAAGTAATAGATTTAAATTAAATTGTATATGAATAAATAAACGAGATATAAATTGCAAGTTCTTAGTATTTTTCTTTGTAGACTTGTACTTGCCTAATGCCAATTCAGCCATCCACAACAAAGTAAAGTAACGGCCCTTATATATCTTTTGAATCACAAGTAATAGATAAATGAGATTTTGTTCACAAGTGGGCTTACCTCGACCTACATTCCATACATGAGAGACTCAGATTTGAAATTTTGTTAAAGTTCAGATCTGAGATACTAGAACAGATAAATGAATAACATTTCGTCAGTAGATGCGTCTTTCGGACAGCCATAAGGTTTCTGATAAAAATTATGACCCTTTTCACTCATGGGTGATTCAGGTTGTTTTAGCCCACCTGTCTATGCCAGGGTGAGCTTTTGCAATTGTATCCAGCAGATCTGTACCTAATCAAAGATGACCGCCAGCGGGGAACGCAGTTTTAACTTCGGACCATATGGAAAAGATATTCAAAGATCTTCTCAGAAACAATTAGTCCAATTATAACCAAACTTCAGCACAATGATCCTTAGATGGTCCCTTTCAAAGAAGGTATCCTTTAGGTCCATACCTCATCCAGGATTGCCGCAAACGGGGAAAATAGTTTTAACATTGGACCCTATGGAAAATACATTCAAAGATCTTCTCAGAAACTATCAGTCCACTTATAACCAAGTTTCGACACTATGGTCCTTAGATGGTCCCTTTAAAAAAGGTATCCGGTAGGTCCATACCTCATCCAGGATTGCCGCAAACGGAGAACATAGTTTTAAAATTGGACCCTATGGAAAAGACAGTCAAAGTTTTTTTTCTCAGAAACTACTGGTACAATTATTACCAAACTTAGTTATAAAGGTCCTTAGATGGTCCTTTCCAAAAAGGGTATCCGACAGGTTCGTACCTCATCCAAGATTAAAGCCAATGGTGAACATTAATTTAACATTGAACCCTATTGAAAAGACATTCAAAGACCTTCTTTTCAGAAGCTACCAGTGCAATTAGAACCAAACTTAATGGTCCTTAGATGGCCATAACCAGGAAACACCCTATTGTTAAATGATAAAACACATTCAATCCTAAAATCAAATGTTTGGTATGATTTAATAACAAAAATAGTTGCTGAAGTTTTTTATTGATACAGAAATACTATTTTTAATACTGTAGCTTGCACTATACATTAAATGGTTTTAATTATAAACATCAAAACACTTTTCGGGGTTGTCTTTAATTTGAAAATAAGATATAAAGAAAATAATAATTTAACAAAAGTAAGAGAGGTAATAAACTTAATGTCAACATCTACCTAGTATTTTATTTCCTGATAAAAATTAGGTATCCTATACCTACATTTCATGCATCAGTAATACAAATACAAATGCATCTTCAGGAATTGTTTCAGCTGTTGATTGTTTAGAAGTCCAAAATAGACTTACAAAAAAGAAATTAGTTTGGGCATTAGCTGTCGTTTCTGACTGGTCCCTTCTATTATTATAAATTGACTCGCTGAAGCCCCCGTTATTATTTAAATATATTAAATTTATAAAACGTGAAAACTGGTGCAGACAATCGTTCAAAAATACACAATAAAAATGGACGGGTGTTCCATGGAACAGTTGTGTCGCCTGCAATAAAATATAGGAGCCATTTTAGGCGCAGTGAAGAAAACATATCCTGCAAATTTGTTTAGCGTATCAATTACATTTTTGAAGGACTTTTTCATATAAACAAACTGAATACAAAAATGAGCTATGTTGGCTTTGCGAACCTTTAAAATATGTAAAAACAAAATTTTAAGTATGATGTGCATAACCAGATCAGATAAACAACATATACTGAAAGTTTAGTTTGAATCTGACTTACAGTTATGATGGAGTTGTGAATTAACAAACAAGATTAACAAATGAGCTATTCCATGAACCTCTAAAATCTGTAAAATTCAAAATTTCATAAAGTGCACCAAGTGAACGAAATACTCAGAGCGTTATTTTAGAATCGGACCAGCAGTTTTGAAGGAGTTGCAGATACAAAAAAAATATGCGCATTTCGACAACTAATTTCGACATCGAAGGATCTAGTCGACTCTGCTAACAGCAGGCGACACAAAAACCAGAGGCTGCATCGCTCACCTGGACCATGCCTGATATCATAAAAACAGCCAATACAACCTCTATATGTTAAAGAGTCTCATTTTCAGACTATATTAAGAAACGTTTATGTTGAAGGATCCAATGTTAAATTATTTCCCTTCTGGTCGCCATCTTGAATAATGAGTGAAGCTGCACTTTTAAAATTGAAATAGCTGTAAAGCTTATCTCAAACTGGCATTAATGGTTGTAGAAGAGAATATTTTTGAAATCGGTCCAACAGTAAGTTTTGTTCCCTAATGGTGTCCATCTTGAGACCTGCAGGACACCTGGTTTGAAGGGAACCATCTATGATACATTGTGAATAATTGTGGTTGTAATTAGTTGTTAACTTAGTAGTGTTTTTCTGTGTTAAATTACACATTTTTGGAAAATTCAAAATAAAATATATATATATATATATAAATCGAGGCTTCCATTTAAATTCTATTCACATGCATGCATTATGTTGGTTTTAAATTGCAGATCATTACAATAAATGTATACCTCGCCACGGCGATTGGAAAGCTAAGCTTTAAAGTGGAAGATTGTACCTGTCACTTTCAGTTTCGAATTTTCCCGCTGACCCACCATACATTGTACACAGGGGAGAAAAATCTTTCAAAATCAATCTAAACTCTGTTTTTCATTACGCTGACTAAAAAGAATTGACGAAATAATAAAAAAAAATTATTAGGAAAATAAATTTTTTATACATTTGTATTATTTTTTAAAGCTTGGATTTGACACAAGGTGACTAAGTAAGGAGGTGTCAAAATAATAGTATCTTATTATATTAGAAGAGAGCTGAAGTAGCAGTATTTAAACATGAAGCTGTTTTATTTTGCAATTTTCCAAGCACAGTCAATGGCCCTAGAGTACTAGTGGTGGTCACCAATGCGGATCACCAGACCTGCGTTGCTCTTGATTGGAGAAGAAAATAAATAGAGAATTAAAGACAAATTCAGGTAATAAGGAATTTAAAACTGCGCATCATTTTTGCACATCTGACAAAAAAAAATTCCTTGTAGGAATGCTGGCAAAATGATTTTCAATGTCTTATCATAATTTAATTTGATCAAATGTGCCCCTTTTATTGGGTAGCTATGCAGAATATTGAACTTTTCTTCAGATAATTTAGCAAATGCCTGTTCTGTGAAGGTGAGATGTATATGGAAATAAGGGATCGACCATTTTACTTGAAAGGGGGGGGGTCTGATTTTATGTGAAAAAAAATATTTTGGCTGCCAAAATGATGAAATAAAATGTTCTGAATGAGGCTTTCTGCCCCCAAAAATAATGTTAATTTTGAAAAAAAAAAAATTTTGTTGGTATGCGTGCAAAAAATAAATAATTTGTCCAAAAAAAAAAAAAACATACCCCCCCTTTCAGGTTAAATGGTCGGTCCCTAAAAGGGATGAAATAAGTTTTTCGTCATTTATGATACCTGATGATAACTCAGTTTTTGTAGGAGTTCACACTGTTAGTGCTTTAGTTTTGTAGTGTTCTTGTTCATTTTTGTGTATTTGTTTTGTCTTTGTCATGCTGTCTCAATTCGTGTTGGATATGAATTGCTGTGATTTTGAATTTACCCGTTCGTCATTCGTTTGCCGGTGCATTATTCAAAAATAAGATGTCCCCAAAATATTTTAATGCAAATTGAAGGCAAGTATAATAGCTAATAATTTACATCATTTTAAAAAAATTCTATCAGATGTAACTAAAATAACTTTAAATTTTGTTTAAATCCGCAAATTTTCCCTTACATTTCAACTAAAATAGCAGATTTTTACATGACAGGAATCATGCTTATATGGCAGGTGACCATCGATTTTTATTTCATAACAAAGTGTAAGTCGTGAAAATATCAGGAAATTCTATCTTACAGATCTTTGCCCCCTCCGTACCACCTTAAATGTTAATAGAGAAATAAAAATAGAGGGACATGATTTCACTCATTCTAAAACCACACCTCACTCATATTTGCAATCATAATGTTATACAAATTAAATTGTGAGGCACAAAATTACCACTCTCCAATAGATGATCATAGATCATATCCGAGTCTGGTATCAGGATTTACCAGACAAGTTTTCAACATAAAAATTCTAGTAATAGAGCCTAAAACGTCATGAATTGGTCACATGGGAGAACATGTTAGCACTTGACGTAGTCAGACAAATAACAATTGGTGAATCTGTAAATAATTAGAAAAAAAACATACCAAAACAAATCCAACACACAAACAAAACAAAACAACACTAAAAAAAAACAACAACAAAAATATTAGTTACACCGTGATAACTTGTACAATCTTTCTGTAAAATTTTATCCAATTCGGAGCACTTTTATGATATTCCCGCCCTTTTCCGTTTCCATGGCAACAGCGTCCGTTGAAAATTTCAAGAGCAGATTGCACATCCACACATTACCCTTTATCACTATGTCAAGTCTCATTGAGATCGGTGGTAATGTGGCTGAGGACGAGGGCGGACAAACCTGTTGGAGAAGAAAAAGAAAGAAAGAACAAAAACTAAGCCTCCACACTTTGTTTGTTTGAAGGACTTAAAAAGATGTCGATATCAGTTGTCACATTTGAGAATATTTTTTCTTTCGATGGTATTTGGTCAGGTCATATTGAAAATATAACAAAAATCGGCAATAACCAATAATGTACTAAAGCTTAAATATACTCTATCATCAAAAAGTTCGTACTATATTTTCACTACTTTTATTACCATTTCTCGAATATGCATTTCAAGTATGAGTATATTGGATGGATGTTTAGAAAAAAAAATCTACACTCTTGAAAATGTACAACGTAAAAGAAGCAGGTCAAAATTCGGTGGCTTTGGGATCTTTACTAAAGAGGTGAGAATAGGGTTATGTCTATAATGCATTAAAATCGAGTGGAAACTGTTTGCACATGCGCAGGAGGGTATGAATAACGATATTTTACCACAAAATAATAATAAAAAAAAATCCTGGCCCCAAGTGCCTGTGTATGTGAGGTGGTCTCATGTGTTAAGTGACAGTCTGATACATTAAGTTTGTCTGTGACCTCAATTTCATGTACTGGTGGACGTGTTAAGCTTTTATTAGCTATATGTCAATGATATTTGATTTTTAGGCTGGTCTTTGGCAGATACGATAACGTAACTCTCAGTCCACTACGTTCCTCACGGGAACGTAGTTGACTGAGTGTTACGTTATCGTATCTAGGTCTTTGGTTGCACATGACAGTTTAGTCTGTGATTTAAATTTCACGGTCCAGTGTGTATGTTTGGTTCTGATCATCTTTTCGTGGTAGATCGGAGATATTTTATATTTGGGTTGGTCTTGAGGAATACACAACATTCTTCTATATGACTAATGTCTGTGACCTCGATATCATTGTCTTATTGTCTAATGAACAAGTTTGAGTTCCTATGATAATTCAATGATATTTGACAGCTTGCTTACATTGTCCTTAACTTGTGTAACGGTCTAATGAGCNAATATTGTCCCGAGAAGAATTTTATATTGCACGAGCTTGCGAGTATAGCAAAGCTAAAATTTCTATGAATAAGGGAATTTTTTTATGTCAATGACGTCACGAAAATGACTTCATATTGCACTAGTGCAATATGGAAATATATTGCACGCTAACTTTTGTTTGCTTTCCTAGGGAAATATTATGTTGCTATACAATAATATTTGGTATTTGGGTTGGTCTTGTGCAGTAGTACATGACAGTTTGCTATAATATGGCATTTACCACTTCACAATTTAGTGAGCATGTTATTTTTTTTTTCGCTCAGATGAATTCAGTGGCAAAGCAGGAACGGGCGAAACATCTTTTTGGGTCTACAGCTTGTTTATTTTTAGTCTTATTTTGATAAAATTTGTGCAACTGAATTACTTTTGAAAAATTAAAATAGCGCTTAACCATCAGATTTTAGGACCAAATTGGGCCAAAATTCCAAATGTACAAATTCTTATCTTTTATTTTTTCGACGGGATTTTTATGCCTCTTGAATTGAAGATTCGGGACATATAGTTTTTGGTTGTCTGTACACACACACACACACACACACACACACACACACACACACACAAAAAAAACATTTTAACATCGCCTGATGTAACAAAACTTTCACATTCTACACGTGTATTCCCTGGGCAAGACCTTTCAGACGATACCGGAATTTTGACATTGACATTGGCATGTAATGGACTTTTTGAAAACATCGAGAATATTAATGATATGGCTTTCATATTTTGCATGTGGATTTCTTGTGGCAATACCTTTTGGTTGGTGCCAGAATATTTGACCTTATGGAAAGGAAATTGAACAACTGCGCAAAAATTTTAACATCTGATAGGGCTTTCATATCTTGCATATGTATTTCCTGTGGAAAGATCTCTCAATTGTCATTCGTGTCATTCTTTGAATATTCAACTAAGAATGACACGCAAGACTTGTAATACCTATATTGTTACCAAAATTACGCAATAATTCATACAAGGAAAGATTCTATGAAAAAGAAAGGAAATGGGGTAAATGTCAAGGAGACAACATCCCATCTCGAGCTTCAAACTACCCAAAACAAAGCATCTAGGGGTCACCGTAAGGTCTTCAACACAGTGAGGAACCTCACACCATATAGCAAGCCCTAAATGGCCCCCAAAAAGTAAAAAAAGTGAATAAATCAATGGAAACAACCCGAATATCAAGAAACTAAAATTTTATAAGAAGATTTTCTAGTACATCGCTGCATCTTCATCGTGTTCAACTACTGATACAACGGCAGTGGAATACCAAAGGAACAAGGGAAGTGGCGATAAAAAAAAAAAAAATCCAAGGACATGGCAAAAAACGGGAACACAGTTATACAAGACAAAACAAGGACTTGAGACAGCCACAAGGCACGGAAATAAAAAGATGACACTAAGAACTAGGGTACTCTTAGTCTGAACTCCCATGACTGAAACCGGGGAGTGATATAAGGTGTTCCGGAAGGGTTAGCATGTCCTGCTCCGCTAGCGGCACCCGTCACACTATCAGTGAGTCAATTCATGGTTGAGTCAAAACCGGTTATGTCAAATATATGAAGACGTGAAATGTAGCTGAAAATTTTTATTTGAACTGTCTATTGAACTATGATTTTGCCTGAGGTCAAAGATAGACATCAGGAATAATGTGAATCTATTCATTCCCGAAAAGAAATAAATCACATGTGGATACTTAAAAATTCTTAGGATTTATTGGAAAATCTTGCATTCCATTCATTTTCTCGAAAACATTCCCTCAAAACATGATTTGATTGTTTTTCCTTTTGATAAACTAAAATCACGAATCAAAGGAATACTAGTTCAAAAATCCTTTGCCAATTAAACAAAAATTGTTGTATTAGCTCTTAAATATTTTTTTTTTCAAAACCCAATTTAAAAGCAAAAGTATGCTACAATAAAAAAATACCCCGTCCTAGATGGACAACATCTGGGAACCTATTTTAACAATAGAACTTATGGGAAAGCACATGTACAAAGAACTTCTCCTCGGAAACTACTAGGCCAATTGGAACCAATCCTTAGTTAGGGACCGACCATTTCACTTGAAAGGGGGGGGGTATGTTTTTTTTTTCTAAAAAAATATTTTGGATCTGATTTTATGTGAAAAAAATATTTTGGCTGCCAACATAATGAAAAAAAATTTCTGATGGAGGCTTTAAAAAATAATGTTAATTTTGAAAAAAAAAATATTTTGTTGATACATTTGCAAAAAATAAATAATTTTTTTCGCGCGAAAAAAAATTTCTGGCCAGAAAAAACCATACCCCCCTTCAGGTTAAATGGTCGGTCACTTAGTCCCCTCAAAATGCAGTAAGTCTTCACCATATCCAAAATGAATGCCATCGGGAAATATAATTTAATTTTTAAGCAAATATTATAACACCATCTTGAAAATGGGACCCTTGATTATTTAGGTTATTGTTAGTCATGGCCAAGGTGATCGATACAGGCTCTTGAAAGCCTCTTGTTTGTGCGTTTGAGTTCCCGACACGTTCACCTTTTTAATTCTAGAATTGGGAAGAAAATTATAAACGAATTGAATTTGCATAGTCGATTAAAAAGTTCCTGATGAAGAAAAAACTATAAATCCGTTGAACTAGCATATTTCATTAAATGATACATTTCCATTCCGTCTTGTATAAAGTACAGTGGCGGATCCAGACTTTCTGCTAAGAGGGGGCCCGACCCATAATTTTTTTT
>MJUU01031408.1:13618-32409 GCA_002080025.1 Modiolus philippinarum | reverse complement strand
TTGAATCCCCTCATTTCCTCGAAAAATTTTTAAATATTGTGCAAAAAAGTTATCACGGGTAACGTCAACAATAAGTATATATGGGAAATCGTTTTATTATTAACTACACCTGAAGTGTATCATAAATAATGTCCGCTGTGAAATACTGTCCGGCCATGCATGATGATCATGAAATATTGTCCTCTTGAATTTTCTAATGAAATATATAACAGGGAGGATTTTGGCTGTTTTGATTTAAGAGATATACTCAAATTCCTGTTCCTGGCAATTTCAACTTTTTTGTTTTATTGCGTTGCGCGCAACGGGATATGATTTGTTCCAAAAGGATACGATTTTCTGGAACATTATGGAATTTGTTCCTTACGGAATAAATGGAATATAATATTTGTTCCATGAGAAAAAAAAAATATCTTGCCAATGTTAATCTATAATACTTCCCCATGCAAAGTAACCTTTTCTTCGGTTGATTAAATATACGTAAACAACAAAGCAGAAATGATGTTCTCGATTATAACTGAAACAGCCACACTACAGCCCATAGTTAAGATTATTTTATTTTTTAGACACTGGGTATTTGCTAAAAACGATGGCATGTGGATCACACAGAGAGAGGAACCACGCATGGCATTGATTGAAGTGTCCTTACATGGTGATAATATCCATTTCGATGCACCAGGGATGCCAACACTCAAATTACCTAAAGATCCAAGAGAAGGACAATATAAAGTAAAAAAAGTACAGTAAGTCTTTTACTTTTCCAGTGGCAGTCAGAATTTTCCGTCCCATGACCCTTGCCATACCCCAAAGTGATTATTTGTTAACAACTTGTTCTCCTCTCGATATAGCTGAAATATTGCTCAGTAGACGTTAAACAATATTCGATCAATCAATCTACCTCTTGAAACCACCATACAATACCAATGACCTTCTCATGTGCATCTGTCTTGTATGGGTACTGTGCTCTCAATAGACACCACAGATTTCATTTCCATAAATCTTTAAACATAATAGCAGCTTTTTATTATATCAGCTATCTTGTATAATTTTGACCCCCGCGTCCCCAGTTGGTTGTCTTGATAGTGAAATGCGCTATCTATGCGGGGTAGTCAGGTCATAATACGGAAGGCATGGCCGTGAACCATTGTAGCCAAACTGTGGAGAAACACCACGCTCCATGCATGGTATAACGACTCTAATGAGAGGAGACGCACTGGGTGTCTTATAGAAGGCTAAATTTATTGCCCCTACCCATTTCTCCTCTGCCCCAGTTGTCCCTTTCTTTCTTCTTTTACTTACAGTTTTTGATTAACTTCTTTTCGTTCTGATATAGCTGAGTCAGAATTGATATAGCTGAGTCAGAATTTTATCTTTCTTTTGTCTTCTCGTCAAGCGATCAAGCTTCTATAGGATTCTATTGTATACCAATTTGTACTGCCTGAAGGGGTTTACCTTGATACTCCAGTGATAACAAATTGGTATACAATAGAATTCTATAGAAGCTTGATTGCTTGACGAGAAGACCAAAGACAGGAGTTTAGAAGGAGTTTTATAGATGTTACTAGAGGAATATTGGTATGTTCATTGAAGAATTGCATATAAAATACGTTAATCATCCGGGAAATCCGCCATAGAATAACTTATATCTACAGCATATATAGCAAATCTTCATTGACATTTTTATGAGACCCTAAATTTATACAATTGATTGATTAATTAGTTAGAGTTAAACGTCCAGTGCAAAATGTCCCAGTCATCGGTGTGTTTAGCAACCCCCTATCATGATATATGTTAAAAAGGTCATTGCAATTTTGTATGAAATAGCTTCATAGTATTTAAGAAAAACAAAACTTTCATTTTAAATAAAAACTGAAACGACCATAGCAAGCTTTACCAACTTGTAATAATTTTGGATTAGCAGATAGATCAATTTAATGCATGAATATGTTAATTATAGTGAATCCTTTATTTAAGGAAAGTAAACTCACAAATCAACTTGTGTCTGTATGAAATATTTTTCAGAGTTAAGCTAGACATAATAGACTCGTTAGATTGTGGAGAACAGGCCTCGTCTTGGATGAACAAGTTTTTGGGACGAAGTGACATGCGTTTACATTATTCCCCGAGAAATCTAGAAAAACGGGATGCAGTTAATGCTAAGAAATTGTGGTCACATAATGCTAAATCGGGAGATATGGTATGCGATGATTACTTCTGCTTTAAAACTCGTCTGTTTGTAGAAAATATCTATGTATTTCTGAAGTGTTGAAGATTTTTCATCTGCCAGTGGGAGTAAAATAACATAACGCACTTGGTGTGCAACTTGTACACTGAAAAGTCCACAATGCACTTGGTGTGCAACTTATACACTGAAAAATCCGGTAATTCACAAAATGCACTTAGTGTGCAATTATACACTGAAAAGTCCAGTAATTACCACAAATATTTAAAACTTGTGACCTTAATATTAGGGACGGAAGTAAGATTCACAACAAATCTATTATTCAAAGAGAGGAATCTAGTTCAAGCAAGTCCTCTATGACTATGTTTTTGTCAAGTTCAACTTTTATGATTTTGCACATGGCTTAAAATACAATACAAACAAGAGCTAGAAATAACGTTTGTTTGTTGTTTAAAGCCTTTAGATACATTTAACTTATATGAATGTATAAAATTTCATGAAATTATGTTTTATGTGGGGTCTACATTCCATAAATTAAAACTTGAACTTTCAGTTTCACTACAGAGTTTAGTGTCGATTTTATTCTTGATTAATCCAACCAGACTTTTAAAAACTGCATCTAAATTGCAAGCTTATATTAGGCTGTCTTTCATTATAATTTCAGCTTGCATTTTCTGACTACTGTTCCTACATGATTTTATCACAATCAGGTTTAGATGAACTGAACAATCGTCTGGAAAACCCAGTTACATGTCTCAACTTCAGGGCCAACATTATTGTCTCAGATTGTCCACCTTATGATGAGGTAATATGTTTAANAAAACAAAGCAACTGAACAACTTTGTTGTTCTTCTTCATCTTAAAATCACAATTTTTTGTCATTTCCGATAAAAAGTAAATCCATGTGAATTTTAATTGTCCCCCGCCGCAAAGCGGAGCGGGAACATAAAAATGCCGTGCGTCCGTGCGTCCGTCCGTCACACTTTCTTGTAAGCGCTCTCATGCATACAAATTATAACGGATTTTCATGAAATTTATACCAAATGTTTATATCACTAATACTTGGTCAAGTTCGAAAATCAGCCTTGGTCGATACTTTTTGACGGAGTTATGGGACTTTGACCGAAATCATGACTCTGTTTTATCCAAAAATTGACCTTGTAAGCGCTCTCATGCCTACAAATTTTAACGGATTTTCATAAAATTTATACCAAATGTTTATACCATTAATACCTTAGTTAAGTTCGAAAATCAGCCTTGGTCGATATTTTTTTTACGGAGTTATGGGACGAAAGTAATGACACGGTTTTAGCCAAAAATTAACCTTGTAAGCGCTCTCATGGCTACAAATTTTGACGGATTCTGATGAAATTTATACCAAATGTTTATACCATTAATACCTTGGTCAAGTACGAAAATCAGCCTTGGTCGATATTTTTTGACAGAGTTATGGGACTTTGACGAAAATAACGACACTGTTTGAGCCAAAATTTGACCTTGTAAGCACTCTCATGGCTACAAATATTAACGGATTTTCATGAAATTTATACCAGATGTTTATACCACTAATACCTTTGTCGAGTTTGAAGATCAGTTTCCGTTGAGACTTTTTGACGGAGTTATTGGACTTTTACCAAAATAACAACACCGTTTTAGCCAAAAATTGACCTTGTAAGCACTCTCATGCCTACAAATTTTGACGGATTCTCATGAAATTTATATCAAATGTTTATACCACTAATACCTTGGTTAAGTTCGAAAATCAGCCTCGGTCAATATTTTTACGAAGTTATGGGACTTTGTTGAAAATAATGACTCTGTTTTATCCAAAAATTTACCTTGTAAGCGCTCTCATGGCAACAAATTTTGACAGATTTTCATGAAAATTATACCAAATGTTAATTCCACTAATACCTTGGTCAAGTTGGAACATCTGCCGTGGTCGATCCTTTTTGTTTCCCCACATATTTAATTTTGGAACTGCCCTGAATGTTTGAAAATATTTCAATTTCATATACAGTATACTAGTGTATTGCATGAGCGGCGGGGGACCCAGGAATTCTATTCTTGTTCAAACAAATTTGACTGAGTACCGGATAAAATGATACCAGAGCATAATGTCGTACACATGCAGGAATAATTTTTTTCAGCTTTTGATCGTCGCACTGGTTTGTGACAAGCTGCGTTCAATTTAAATAGTCAACCTCCTTACAACAATTAAGTATTCATATAGAAAAAGGACTAGCTTATAACATAATAATATAACATATTTATAGGCAAAGTTGTTTTAGCATGGGTATATTTAACCAACTTTTAAATTTTTTCAGTTTGCAAGTTTTTGTCTTTATTATTCTCTTTAGAAGGCGTACATGTTTTTTACAGGATGAATAGAATACAACTTTTCCATTCTTATATCTCGTGGTGAAACAGAATTATAATTCACCGATGTACAAGCAGTCATTTGTTAATAACAAAATACCGAAGTTACTGTGAATTTGTGTAAGTTACTTTGGCTTTCGATTGTTGATAAAAAATTTGTCATGATAGGATTTAAATCATGCGTTATTTGGAATATTCAAATTCTTCAAACTAAAACAAACTAATGTAAAAAATGTAACAAATGTATGGTGTTAATTATTTCATGAGATTGTTGCAAAATTTCATTTTCTTAACAGGATAATTGGGATCAAATAAAGATACAGAAAGCCACCTTCAGAAATATTGATGCATGTACAAGGTAATTAATTAACTATGCCAAGAAGGAGTACCCTTTGTTTTTAGTCTGTCATGCTGAATAAAAAAAAAATATTGGACCAGTGTGTACTTTCGGGTATTTTTTAAAGGAATTTACAGGTGAAGTGTTTATCCTTTTCAATAAGGAGTTTTTGTATTTTTTAACTGATATTTAAAGTGGCAGCTTTAGGTCAGTGATCATATTCCCCTCATCACCTTCCTTTTACGTAGAGTCATATGCTGTATTTTTGATCGTTGAACAAAAAAGCAGAGGTTGATTTCCATGAAAACAAATTACTTCAACGAGATATATAGTCTCTAACATTGTTTCTTGTTTATTACGTATATTTCTCACATCGAGATAGTTAAATTTTCACATTTTAAAGTTCGAGGTTTACCCGAGAACTGTAAAATGTGAAAATTTAACTATCGAGATGTGAGAAATTATCATAATAAACCGGAAAACAATATTAGAGATTGTTTTTCTAATTCATGCTCAATTTATTTGAGGTAAAGCGATCTCCGTAGTCCCCAGTCTCAAGTATGCCGCCATTTTGTTGCTGTCATCGTTGCTATGTGTATCATTGCGCCATTCATTGAAAAGATAAAAATGTCATATTATCAATAAACTGAGTTATTTTAGTCATAAAAATGAAAAAAAAAATCATTTCGTTAGACAATGATGCAGGTGTTAATTTCATCAACATCCGGTTGCACTATTTCTAGAAATCGACACGAGACATTTTCATGATTGACCAATCAGCAAGTGAGATCAATTTCTAAACATTTTGTTTATTATTTTCATCTAAAATTATCTGGGAAGTCTTAATTTCGAACAAAAATTAGAGAAAAAATAGTACTTCATGCATGGATAGTACATTTGTCGTAATGCTTCCACATACAAATTTTCAGTATGTAAATTTTGTCTTCATTTACGCTTACTATCCCGATATCGATACTTTTGCATCGATTGTCGGATCTTATTCACAGCTTGTATAATGAGCAGATGTGCATGTGTAAGATCTGCCAGGGTATTGAAATGACTGTATATCCACATGTTTTGCTTAGACGCGCTCATTCTCATAAATGGCTTGTCATAGTTTCACACCCTATTAGGCTTGTTATATCTTACCGTCTGAAATGGGTTGTAATTGATAATTGAGCTTTTGATTTCCATTGAAACCAAGCCAGAAAACTGAAGTTTTACAAAAAAGATTTTTTTACGATTTCAGTAAAATGTGTCAACTAGATCATAAGAGGAACCCATGCCCCGATTTTTTTTCAAAGGGGCATTTTTAGTTCGCCTCAACGAAGTTGAGGGGGACTATTGGAGTACCCCCGGCGTCCTCGTCCGCGTCCGCGTCTGCGTCTACGTCTACGTCTACGTCTATGTCTACGTCTACGTCCGCGTCCGCATTTGGGCATATATCTCTGCAACTATGCATGGTAGGATCATCAAACTTTGTATGCAGGTGCATCTTGGGCTATCTCACAGCCTCCAAGAAAATTGGGTCTCTCTGACCTATATTTTCCGCTTGAACGACTTACATTCAAGTTTACGTCCGAGTTCAGATCTCAGTCACTATACATGGTAGGATCATGTAACCTTGCATATCCATGCATCTCTGATGGTAGGTCAGCATCCAGGCAAAATTAGGTCACTTTGACCTATATTTTCTGCTTGAATGACTTACATTCAAGTTTACGTCCGAGTTCAGATCTCAGTCACTATACATGGTAGGATCATGTAACCTTGAATATGCATGCATCTCTGATGGTAGGTCAGCATCCAGGCAAAATTAGGTCACTTTGACCTATATTTTCCGCTTGAACGACTTACATTCAATTTTTCGGACGAGTTCAGATCTCAGTCACAATACATGGTAGGATCATGTAATCTTCCATATGCATGCAACTCTGATGGTGTATCAGCATCCAGGCAAAATTAGGTCACTTTGACCTATATTTTATGCTTGATTGATTTACATTCAAGTTTTCTCACTAGTTCAGATCTCAGTCACTACACATGGTAGGATCATGTAACCTTGCATATACATACATCTCTGATGGTTGGTCAGTATCCAGGCAAAATTAGGACACCTTGACCTATATTCTATGCTTGATTGATTTACATTCAAGTTTTAGGAGGAGTTCAGATCTTAGTCACTATACATGGTACAATCATGTAACCTGGCATATGCATATAACTCTGATGGTAGATCAGCATCCAGACAAAATTAGGTCACTTTGACCTATATTTTCCGCTTGATTGATTTACATCCAAGTTTTTGGACAAGTTCATATCTCAGCCACTTTACATGGTAGGATCATGTAACCTTGCATAGGCATGCATCCCTGATGGTACATCAGCATCCAGGCAAAAGTAGGTCACTTTGACTTATGTTTTACGCATGGGTTATTTATGTCCAAGTTTTCAGGCAAGTTCAGATCTCAGTCACTATACATGGTAGGATCATGTAACCTTGCTTAGGCATGCAAATGCGATGTCAACATCCAGTCAAGATTTTGTTACTGTGACAAAGTGCCATAACGAGGCGAACTCTGTAATCGTTGATTACCTATGTTTTAGTTAAGCAACATGACTTATTTACATTATAGGGGAACCCCTGTCCAATTTTTTGTAAAGTGATGTGAAATTGGTTCTAATTGAACGTGGAAAGCTTAATTGCTATGAAAACAAGACAAGAGCACTGAAATTTTCGAAAACTATTCTGCTACATGTTTTGATCTTAGGAATTTGTGTGAACTAGATAGAAAAAAAGAAGGGAAAAGGGCAATGTGTCAAATAGACAACGACCCAAAGGGGAGTAATAACACCTCAAAGCCACCATAAGATCTTCAATGAACGGCCAGGAAACCTCATAGCCAACGGCAGGTTGGAATCGGCCCCTAAATAAAGAGTAATCAAGTTCAGCGAAATAAACATCATCCTAACTCCTATAGACATAAAACCTAGCTCTTACATCTTTAATGCTTTTGTTAATTTTATTGCTATGTTTAGAACACTTGTTTTAATTAATACAACGCTTGAAGTTAGTTACTTCTACATTTTCTAACATGTGGGTTTTTAAGTTTCTTATGCGGCGGGGACATATGGCTACGTGTAGCAATCTTGTGTCGTTTTGATTTCGTTACTTTCCTGAAAATGTAGAAGAGAATTAATTTTTGAAATTTAACACGAAGTATATAATTAAACAATTCTTTAGTGACATGTGTTAGCATGAATTATTTTTAAACGCGAGTTAGTGTGAACACTAGGATTTTAATTCAATTTAATTTAATTTAATGTAATTCTTTAAGCAATTCTTTAATGACATGTGTTAGCATGAATTATTTTTAAACACGAGTTAGTGTGAACACTAGAATTTTAATTTAATTTAATTTAATTATAATTATAATTTAGTAAAATTTGGTAAATTCACCGAAACTTTCAAAGACCAGTTATTATACCCCGCTCCCGATCGGGGATAGGGGGTATACTGTTTTCGGTCTGTGTGTGCGTGTGTGTGTGGGTGTCCGTCCGTAACACATTTTCGTCGCATTTATCTCTGCAATGGTAAAAGGTACAGATCTGAAATTTTGTCAGAAGCTTTGTATGATCATGCCATATTGTGGGATGTATTTTCAGACCGGTGCAAATACTACTTGTTTACCGACTTAGTCAATTTTTTCCCATAATACCCATATATTGAAATTTTTTTGTTAAGGATTTCTCTGCTTGTGTATGTAGTAATGATTTGATATTTGGTCTAAATCTTTGGTATGATGAGTTGTACCGTGTCTCCCCTTTTCAAGTCCGTCACTCATCTACTTCCTGTTTGCCGATTACTTTGATTTTTTCCATTATAGCCATATATTGAAATTTTTTGTCAAGGATTTCTCTGCTTGTGTATGTAGTAATGATTTGATATTTGGTCTAAATCTCTGGTATGATGAGTTGTACCGTGTCTCCCCTTTTCAAGTCCGTCACTCATCTACTTCCTGTTTGCCGATTACTTTGATTTTTTCCATTATAGCCATATATTGAAATTTTTTGTCAAGGATTTCTCTGTTTGTGTATGTTGTAATGATTTGATATTTGGTCTAAATCTTTGGTATGATGAGTTGTACCATGTTTCCCCTTTTCAAGTCCGTCACTCATCTACTTCCTGTTTGCCGATAACTTTGATTTTTTCCATTATAGCCATATATTGAATTTTTTGTCAAGGATTTCTCTGCTTGTGTATGTAGAAATGATTTGATATTTGGTCTAAATCTTTGGTATGATGAGTTGTACCGTGTCTCCCCTTTTCAAGTCCCTTTGATTTTTTCCATTATAGGCATATATTAAAATTTTTTGTCAAGGATTTCTCAACTTGTGTATGTAGTAATGATTGGATATTTGGTGTGAAGCTTTCGTATGATGAGTTAACAGTAACTTCGGTATTTTGATATTTGTACCGTGTCACCCCTTTTCAAATTTGTCACTCATCTATTTCATGTTTGCCTATCACTTTGATTTTTACCATTTTAGCCATATATTGAAATTTTTCTTCGAGCATTCAAGCTTTCGTATGATGAGTTGTACCGTGTCACCCCTTTTCAAATTTGTCACTCATCTATTTCATGTTTGCCTATCACTTTGATTTTTACCATTTTAGCCATATATTGAAATTTTTCTTCGAGCATTTCTCAACTTGAGTAATAAGCGGGGGTATAATTAGACGCCATTCGGCGACAGCTCTTGTTTTGTTTTGGATTTGTGCTTAGCAAGCATACATTCTTTAATTGCCTACTAAAATAATGATTGTATTCGATAAAAGAATGCTAAAATCTCGATTCCAATTCGGTAAATTTCCTGAAACTCTGAAAGACCCATTACTTTTTGAATGTATTAGCAACAAGTTCTTTTTCAAGTCATTTCAGAAATGACAATCATTTTAAAAGTTAAGTTTACAAAAATAAGTGATTCCTATTTTGGTATATTTCCTGAAACTTTCAAAAGTGGTTTCTTCCAGGCAACCATATCTTTTACGACCCCTTCCAGTTAAAATGATCATTTTAAATGAAAATCCAAAATATTTTAGATTCTGCTAAATTTCCTTGAATAGTAAAAACTGTCAATTTTTGAGTTTTACATATAGAAAATTTTTCTGGTTGAATTGCCTCAGTTAAAATAGTCTTTTGTATGTTGTAATATGATGCATTTTTAGTTAGATGCATCCAAAATTGTGAGAGTTACCAACATTTTAATAAATAAATTATATATTATTTACAAATGAGTAATAGTAATTTATTTATCGCCTTTTTAGATGCATATTGACAACGGTAGATCCATTTAAAGGTGAGAAGTCAAAGGATGAAGAACCTCTCAAGACACTGAAAACGTAAGAAATTAAAAAAAAACAAATATGGCTAAGTATCACAATACGGGGAAAGGTGGACCTATGTTAATTAATAAACACACACATACACACACAAAGAAAAAGAAAGAAAGAAATGGTTAGGGAACCCTTGTTGATACTCAGAGTATGTTATAAGATAATTTGGAAAATGTAGAAAAAACAGCAATGAGAGTATCTTTTATATTTACTTATTTTAAATACCAAAGTTTCTGTAAATGACAATTTCGGTAACCCGTGTCTCTTTAGTACAGATCAAATCAGAATATTTCGAAATGTATTAAAAAATAAGAAAGATCCGTCAGAAAAAGTCCACGACCTGTTACGGTCGATCCACTATGGCCATGGTCATTTTTCATTACCAATTTCTCAATCATTTTTTTAAAATTCCCTCTTCCTAGGTGAAAAACTGCTGATCTCAATTTTTCTTTTTGCTTGACCAACAGCAGAACTTAGGTTGAGGATTGTTGAACCAATCTTACAGTTTTACAACTCAATTGTTGCTATCAAACTGTAAAACTGGTTCAACAATTTGAAAAAAAATGATACTCACCTCTGAATATCTTTTAAAACATTATTGTAGATGTATTAAAGAAAACTGCCTTTGTGATGCATAAATGGAGAAATTCTTATTTTACATTTGGAAATATTCTGCACCAATTTTAATTATATTTTGATGTGAACAACAATGTCATTTCCAGTACATTTTTATATTTTTGTTTCAGAATTTCCATCATGAAGATCATTTTGGGGAGGAAAATGTGAAAGTACCAATTTATTTAGGGGAAATAATTATATCTTATTTATGATCTCCCTTGGTATTTTTTTTTATTTTTTCCATTTCTACAAAAATAATGATTTGATAAAAATATACCAAAGACCCCAAAATTTATTGGAAAATAGAGATTATACTTTAAAACTAACAATTTAGAATTTTTCAACCTTTTGTTTGCAATTCTTGAAAAAGAATTGCCCAATGTAATAAACTATTTATATAACTTCAAATACCTCTAGCTGTGTACACAGCAGGCATGAAGACACAACGATTTCCTGTGATAAGAATCAACTTTCAAAATTTTTAAACAAATTTTGTAGTTTGATTGCAATACTTGAATTGTAAAACTGTAAGATTGGTTCAGCAATCTTTTACTTCTCTTTTCAAATTGTATAATCATTTGGGAAAATTGACATCATCTGTTTAATAGAAACAGATGGTAGCATTTTTTAAAAATTGATTAAGGAATATGAATTGAAAAATGACCAAGGTCACAATATTGTGCTTATAATTAGATTCTTTTAAAACAAAGTCAAAAGTAAATACACACAGTTATTTAAGTCACATTTAGATAAAAGCTAATCAATGTAAAAGGATTGAGCATGAAGGTGATATATATCTGCTTTGAATCATGATGATAGAAAATATCACAGATTCTTTAATGGGTAAGCAAGAAATCAACAAAACATGCATGTTTGTATTTTCAGATACAGAGCAAGGGCTCCATATCCCGCCGCTAAGCCTTGCTTTGGAATTCATTTAGCCAACGATGTTGAAGATGTTGTTAGCGTTGGAGATAAAATCTATGCCATCAGAAGATAAAAGAAATTGATTTGTAGATTAAATTTGTAGATTGAAGGCCGTCCTTTTCGACAAAAATAAGAAAAAATATTTCTTTTATTAATAATTGCTAGCTTGCTTATAGTTAGAAACGTTTTCAACATTTTTCCTCATAATTATCGTCACCTGTGATTTTTTGTTATTTTTCCATTACTAGGGCATTAATTTTATATATTTTTTTTATCAAGCTCAAGGATGTTTTGTTATTGTAATAAAAATGTTCCCAAATGCATCATTTCAACATGATCATATTTAAAGTTTGAAAGTGACACAGGGAAATTAGATAGATTGGAAATATGAAATAAATGTGTATACTTGTAGAAAAAAAGATTAGGGATAATTCCTTACTTGAGAAAAACAATAAAGTAAAGGATAGGATTACCTTAACGTTTAGAATAAATTTAAGAATAAAACCACGTTAGGATTGAGAGGTCAAATGACATGCTTTTATTCAGCAAATATACGTGTGGTGCTTGAACTTCATTTTGTTTTTTTTGTCTTGGCCCTAAATAGGTCTGAATTTTCTTCANTATTGGAGGTGTTGGACGTACGAAAGTTTGAGAAACTGAAGATTAACTGTATAACTTAAATTGTTACCTTGATTGTGGCAACTGAAAACCAGGTGAGCGATACAGGCTCCTGGGAGCCTCTGGTTTTTAGTCTGTCATGCTGAATAAAAAAAGCGTATTTAAAAATATTGGACCAGTGTGTACTTTCGGGTATTGTTTAAAGGAATTTACAGGTGAAGTGTTTATCCTTTTCAATAAGGAGCTTTTGTATTTTTTAACTGATATTTATAGTGGCAGCTTTAGGTCAGTGATCATATTCCCCTCATCACCTTCCTTTTACGTGGATCATATGCTGTATTTTTGATCGTTGAACAAAAACGCAGAGGTTGATTTCCATGAAAACAAATTACTTCAACGAGATATATAGTCTCTAACATTGTTTCCAGTTTATTACGTAAATTTCTCACATCGAGATAGTTAAATTTTCACATTTAATCCACATTTTAAAGTTCCAGGTTTACCCGAGAACTTTAAAATGTAATAATTTAACTATCTAGATGTGAGAAATTATCGTAATAAACCGAAAAACAATGTTAGAGATTGCTTTTCTAATTCATACTCAATTTATTTTAGGTAAAACGATCTCTGTAGTCCCCAGTCTCAAGTATGCCGCCATTTTAGTGCTATCATCGTTGCTATGTGTATCATTGCGCCATTCATTGAAAGGAGTGTTGAATATAATATTTTTGATAAAAATGTCATATTATCAATAAACTGAGTTATTTTAGTCATAAAAATGAAAAAATCATTTCGTTAGACAATGATGCAGGTGTTAATTTCATCAACTTTCGGTTGCACTATTTTTAGAAATAGACACGAGACATTTTCATGATTGACCATCAGCAAGTGAGATCAATTTCTGAACATGTTGTTTATTATTTTCATCTAACATTATCTGGTAAGTCTTAATTTCGAACAAAAATTAGAGAAATATAGTCTCTAACATTGTTTCCAGTCTATTACGTATATTTCTCACATCGAGATAGTTAAATTTTCACATTTTAAAGTTCGAGGTTTATCCGAGAAAATTTAACTATCGGGATGTGAGAAATTATCGTAATAAACCGGAAAACAATGTCAGAGATTTTTTCTCTAATTCCTACTCAATTTATATGACGTAAAGCGATCTCCGTAGTCTCCAGTCTCAAGTATGCCGCCATTTTGTTGCTATCATCGTTGCTATGTGTATCATTGCGCCTTTCATTGAAAGGGGTGTTGAGTGTAATATTTTTGATAAAAAATGTCATATTATCAATCAATTCGCTAGACAATGATGCAGGTGTTAATTTCATCAACATCCGGTTGCACTATTTCTAGAAACTGACACGAGACAACCAATCAGCAAGTGAGATCAATGTCTAAACATGTTGATTATTAAGTTCATCTAACATCATTTGGGAAGTATTTATTTTGAACAAGAAAAAATAGTACTTCATGCATGGATAGTACATTTGTCGTAATGCTTCCACATACAGTTTTTCAGTATGTAAATTTTGTCTTCATTTACGCTTACTATCCCGATATCGATACTTTTGCATCGATTGTCGGATCTTATTCACAGTTGGTATAAATAGAAAATCATAATGAGCAGATGTGCATGTGTAAGATCTGCCAGGGTATTGAAATGACTGTATATCCACATGTTTTGCTTGGACGCGTTCATTCTCATAAATGGCTTGTCATAGTTTCACATCCTATATTAGGCTTGTTATATCTTACCGTCTGAAATGGTGTGTAATTGATAATGGAGCTTTTGATTTCCATTGAAACCAAGCCAGAAAACTGAAGTTTTACATAAAAGATTTTTTTTACGATTTCAGTAAAATGTGTCAACTAGATCATAAGAGGAACCCATCATCGGCCCCGATTTTTTTTTCAAAAGGGCATTTTTTAGTTAAGCAATATGAATTATTTACATTATAAGGGGAACCCCTGTCCAATTTTTTTGTAAAGTGATGTGAAATTGGTTCTAATTGAACGTGGAAAGCTTAATTGCTATGAAACCAAGACAAGAGCACTGAAATTTTCGAAAACTATTTTGCTACATGTTTTGATCTTAGGAATTTGTGTGAACTAGATAGAAAAAAGAAGGGAAACGGGGAATGTGTCAAAGAGACAACGACCCAAAGGGGGGTAATAACACCTAAAAGCCACCATAAGATCTTCAATGAACGGCCAGGAAACCCAACACCCAACGGCGTGTTGGAATCGACCCCTCAATAAAGAGTAATCAAGTTCAGCGAAATAAACATCATCCTAACTCCTATAGACATAAAACCTGGCTCTTGCATCTTTAATGCTTTTGTTAATTTTATTGCTATGTTTAGAACACTTGTTTTAATTAATACAACGCTTGAAGTTAGTTACTTCTACATTTTCTAACATGTGGGTTTTTAAGTTTCTCATGCGGCGGGGACATATGGCTGCGTGTAGCAATGTTGTGTCGTTTTGATTGCGTTACTTTCCTGAAAATGTAGAAGAGAATTGATTTTTGAAATTTAACACGAAGTATATAATTAAACAATTCTTTAATGACATGTGTTAGCATGAATTATTTTTAAACACGAGTTAGTGTGAGCACTAGGATTTTAATTAGGGCCCGCCACATAGTGGCGGACGCCCTATAGTAATCACTCTGTCCGTCGGTCCGTCCGTCTGTCCGTCCGTCCGTCCGTCCGTGCGTGCGTGCGTGCGTCCGTCCGTCCGTGCGTGCGTGCGTCCGTCCGTCCATAACAAAGTCGTGTCCGGGCTATAACTTTTTGTCTTTTGAGATAGGCTTTTGATATTTTGCATGTAGATAGATCACTTCAAGACGATGTGTCATGAACAATGATTGGTGACCTTTGACATTGACCTTTGTCGTCAAGGTAAGATTTTTGCTTTTATAATGACAAGTCGTTTCCGGGCTATAACTGTGATGTATTTTGAGGTAGGCTTTTGATATTTTGCATGTAGATAAATCACTTCAAGACGATGTGTCATGAACAATGATTGGTGACCTTTGACCTTGACCTTTGTCGTCAAGGGCAGATTTTTGCTTTTCTAATGACAAGTCGTGTCCGGGCTCGAACTTTTTTGTCTTTTGAGATAGGCTTTGATATTTTGCATGTAGATAGATCACTTCAAGATGATGTGTCATGAACAATGATTGGTGACCTTTGACCTTGACCTTTGTCGTCAAGGGCAGATTTTTGCTTTCATACCGACAAGTTGTGTCTGGGCTATATCTTTTTTGTCTTTTGAGATAGGCTTTTGATATTTTGCATGTAGATAGATGACTTCAAGACGATCTGTCACGAACCATGATTGGTGACCTTTGACCTTGACCTTTGTCTTCAAGGTCAGATAATTGCTTACATTCTGTTGATATCTTGATAATATGATGGTGTCCATACTTGTGTAGTGTCCACACTTGTACTGTGTCCACACCTGTATTGTGTGCACACACACTTAAATTTGCATTTATATTACAGCGGGGCCCACAGAGATGGCTGCCATCTCTCCGATGTCTAGTTTAATTTAATTTAATTTAATGTAACTCTTTAAGCAATTCTTTAATGACATGAGTTAGCATGAATTATTTTTTTAAACACGAGTTAGTGTGAACACTAGAATTTTAATTTAATTTAATTAAATTATGATTCTAATTTAGTAAAATTTGGTAAATTCACCGAAACTTTCAAGGACCAGTTATTACACTCCCGATCGGGGAAAGGGGGTATACTGTTTTCGGTCTGTGTGTGCGTGTGTGTGGGTGTCCGTCCGTAACACATTTTCGTCGCATTTATCTCAGCAATGGTAAAAGGTACAGATCTGAAATTTTGTCAGATGCTTTGTATGATCATGCCATATTGTGGGATATATTTTCAGACCTGTGCAAATACTACTTCTTGTTTACCGACTTAGTCAATTTTTTCCCATAATACCCATATATTGAATTTTTTGTCAAGGATTTCTCAGCTTGTGTATGTAGTAATGATTTGATATCTGGTCTAAATCTTTGATATGATGAGTTATACCGTGTCTCCCCTTTTCAAGTTCGTCACTCATCTACTTCTTGTTTGCCGATAACTTTGATTTTTTCCATTAAAGCCATATATTTACATTTTTTTGGCAAGGATTTCTCAGCTTGTGAATGTAGTAATGATTGGATATTTGGTCTAAATCTTTGGTATGATGAGTTGTACCGTGTCTCCCCTTTTCAAGTCCGTCACTCATCTACTTCTTGTTTGCCGATAACTTTGATTTTTTCCATTATAGCCATATATTAAAATTTTTTGTCAAGGATTTCTCAGCTTGTGTATGTAGTAATAATTGGATATTTGGTCTAAATCTTTGGTATGATGAGTTGTACCGTATCACCCCTTTTCAAATCTGTCACTATCTACTTAATGTTTGCCTATCACTTTGATTTTTACCATTATAGCCATATATTGAAATTTTTCTTCGAGCATTTCTCAGCTTGTGTATGTAGTAATGAGTAATAAGCGGGGGTATAATTAGACGCCATTCGGCGACAGCTCTTGTTTTGTTTTGGATTTGTGCTTAGCAAGCATACATTCTTTAATTCCCTACAAAAAATAATGATCGTATTCGATAAAAGAATGCTGAAATCTCGATTCCAATTCGGTAAATTTCCTGAAACTCTGAAAGACCCATTACTTTTTGAATGTATTAGCAACAAGTCCTTTTTCAAGTCATTTCAGAAATGACAATCATTTTAAAAGTTAAGTTTACAAAAATAAATGATTCCTATTTTGGTATACTTTCTGAAACTTTCAAAAGTGGTTTCTTCCAGGCAACCATATCTTTTACGACTCCTTCCAGTTAAAATGATCATTTTAAATGAAAATCCAAAATATTTTAGATTGCTAAAATAGTAAGAACTGTCAATTTTTGAGTTCTACATAGAAAATCTTTCTGGTTGAATTGCCTCAGTTAAAATAGTCTTTTTCAATAGATTTATTGCGGAAATATTTTACTCCACTTTTGGTGAAAAACAAAACTTTTGAACGTGCATTTCAAATACTTCTGTTTTATTATGAGGAAAATAAATGACCTAATTCACACCGCTTATAATAAAAATGGAGGATTAAATCATTTTTGGATCGTTGTATTAACGATTTTGTGAATATGTACGACAAAGTATATAATATTACAGTAAGGAAACAAAAACAACATTCAACAGTTACTGTAGAATATTGGTCTTGTGAAAAGAACCAACCAAGAAATATTGTATGTTGTAATATTATGCATTTTTAGTTAGATGCATCCAAAATTGTGAGAGTTACCCAACATTTTAATAAATACATTATATATTATTTATAAATGAGCAATAGTAATTTATTTATTGCTTTTTTAGATGTATATTGACAACGGTAGATCCATTTAAAGGTGAGAAGTCAAAGGATGAAGAACCTCTCAAGACACTGAAAACGTAAGAAATTAAAAAAAAAACAATTAAATATGACTAAGGTATCACAATACGGGGAAAGGCGGACCTATGTTAATTAATAAACACACACATACACACACAAAGAAAAAGAAAGAAAGAAATGGTTAGTGAACCCTTGTTGATACTCAGAGTATGTTATAAGATAATTTGGAAAATGTAGAAAAAACAAAGCAATGAGATTTACTTATTATAAATACCAAAGTTTCTGTAAATGACCATTTCGGTAACCCGTGTCTCTTTAGTACAGAACAAATCAAAATATTTCGAAAGATATATAAAGCTGATAATGTATCAAAAATAAGAAAAAACTGTCAGAAAAAGTCCACGACCTGTTACGGTCGATCCACTATGGCCGTGGTCATTTTTCATTACCAATTCCTCAATCATTTTTTAAAATTCCCTCTTCCTAAGTGAAAAACTGCTGATGTCAATTTTTCTTTTTGCTTGACCAACAGCAGAACTTAGGTTGAGGATTGTTGAACCAATCTTACAGTTTTACAACTCCTTTGTTGCTATCAAACTGTAAAACTGATTCAACAATTTGACAAAAAATGATACTCACCTCTGAATATCTTTTAAAACTTTATTGTAGATGTATTAAAGAAAACTGCCTTTGTGGTGCATAAATGGAGAAATTCTTATTTTACATTTGGAAATATTCTGCACCAATTTTAATTATATTTTGATATGAACAAAAATGTCATTTCCAGTACATTTTTATATATTTGTTTCAGAATTATCATCATGAAGATCATTTTGGGGAGGAAAATGTGAAAGTACCAATTTATTTAGGGGAAATAATTATATCTTATTTATGATCTCCCTTGGTATTTTTTTT
>MJUU01031407.1:164226-196942 GCA_002080025.1 Modiolus philippinarum | reverse complement strand
GTAGGTCAGCATCCAGGCAAAATTAGGTCACTTTTCCGTTTATGTCGGAATTCAGGTCTCCATAACTGTACATGGTAAGATCATTTAGCCTTTGTATAAGGGATGGTAAATGAGCACCCTGGCGAAATTGGGTTTCTGTGTCCATGTGCCATAACGAGGCGAACTTTGTAATCGTTGATTACCTATGTTTTTTACTATTGATGCAAAGCAGTTGACCAGAAGCAGGTCATGGAAAATGGTCAAAAGGTAATGGAAAAGTCATGGGATTTCAGAACAAAAAAGGTGAATGAATCATGTCATGAGGTTCCTAATAAAAATTAGGTCACATTGACCTACATTTCATGGACGGTCGACTTTGTTTAAATTTTGTGTGTTTGTTAGCAACCCATGGTTAGTGGATGCATCATACTTTATCTAAGTCTGACTTAAAACTGGAGAGGAGATTAGGTGCTGTTTCTGATTCTTGGTTCTTCTGCAAAGATAATCTTGAAGTACAAATCCTTAAACCACTTGAAAGATTTTAATTAAACTTTACACAAAATGGACACTATACTCAGATGTGCATGAAGGAATATAATTCTTGTCTGATACCATAAAAAGAGAATAATATTACTGACTTTTAATTCATTCCAATTAAGCAAAGTTTACCACATAGGCACAGTTATTCTTTAACACACAAGTGATTTTATAATTTTTTAATAATTTAACTTTTTAGGAAATGGGTAGTGTGGTGTAATTTTGTGGTTTTGTGTCAGTCACTCCAATATTTTTTTTTCAGAGATTTGAAAAAAAATTTCCGAGATGTTAGGTCGAAAAATCTTCCAGCTTATTGGCAAAAATATTGACCCCTTATTACAATTAGGCATCCTCCCAAGTCGGGTGTTCTGAGTCCGCGTTCGAGGGAATGTACGTGGACTCAGAACACCTGACTTGGGATGATGACAATTAGGTTATAAATATTTTTCTCACCAAACAAATTGCTCAAATACTCTAGCTTTCCCTGCAGTATGAATTGGTACTCTCTGATAGAGTCAGATCAATGACTTTTTGAAGTACTTTTTTTTAAGGATGGGGGAGATTATTGTGTCATGTAAATGTCCAAACAATCAGTTTTCCTAGCCTTATTTGCCAAGGGTAATGTCTCTGCAGACAGTCAGCATGCTTAGATGAGATCATTTCAACAATTTTTGTCACAGCATACAGCTATCAACAATGACAACTAACTCATACTTAATGGCAAACTGTTTATGTTTCCCCTTTCGGCTAAATAAAATCTATCCTAGATTCTCATCCCCACCCACCCCGATTTTTTTCACCCACCTTAAAAAAAATATTTTGATTTTTGGACAATTTGGGTAAATTTCTTTTAAAATGACAAGATTTTTTACAAAATTTGATAAAAATTATCAAATAAAATTCACCCGCCTATCGGCCTAAAATTTTGAGGAAAAGGGGATAAGAATCTTGGAATTATTTTATTATGGCCTTAGATTATTATGACTACAAAGCAAATAATGATTGAGATTGCTGCAATTCATTAAACTGCCCACATTTTAATGGATCATTTTTGTATAAATGATATTCAATATATTGTTGAACTTGCTTGGTGAGAGACCTCGGTAGCAGTTGTGATGTGACAAGTCAGAGACTGAAGGACTTAAAGTCGGCTATTGATTATCAAGACTATCGTTGACAAATTAGGCCATTTTCATTCTTATTGACAGAGTGGATACCAGCAAGTAGGTCAAATCCAATCAATAGAGGTGAACTTCATACATTGGTATGGTTAAATTTACAAGATCATTACTCTGTATTGATTACGTAGCAAAATGGTTTACTATAAACCAAAGTCATTAACGCCAATGCCTGTTTGACATTTTATCCTAGCGTAATTGGACGTACTTGTATATGTAAATGAAGTAGCACTGTGCGTCTTAGAAAATACTTAAAAGCTGCGTTTGACGTAGGTTCTGAATATGGATTCTGTGACAAAAATATTGGAAATAAAGACATGATATACATGTTAGTTAATTTACTTGACAATGATTTTTGATTTTGTTGAAAGCTGCTGATGGTTATAGTTTAAATTATTGATGTGCCTTACAAAAATTCAATTTCAATTTTTGTTTTTAAATAGAATTTGTTGAGTATTCTTAAAAGGAGAAAATTTATTGCTTTGGAATTATGTTTCCAAATTTAGGACATCTATGCTTTTATTAGTAATTAATAGTCTTTAATGAGATAGTAACGATGGGCAATTAAAAAAGAATGTGAATGCATTTGCAAAACAAATAGATTAATTACATGATAAATATAGTCGCAAAGATCACAGTATCTAGGGTAGAGAACTAGAGAATGTAGTTTAATTAAGTTTTAATTTTTTTTTATTCTTTTGTAAATGGCTTTTTATTTTCCAAGGTAAGATGGAAGAATTTAGACGACTGAAATGAGATGAATTTAGATGACCAAATTTAGACGAATTTATGTTAAACATTTAATTAGAACTGTTTCAAATAGTCTTACATCACAATGACAAGTATTATAGGGGCGAAGACTTGGCTTGTGGATAAAAAAGTTTCAGGACATTGAAAATCATATTTTATGGAGAAGAGAGAACTTACATTCGATCAAATAAAAAATCTGTATTTTTTACACTCGTGTTAGAAATTCATTATGTTACTCTCTTGTTTGGAGAAAAGACGGAATTTCTTACATTCATGAAAGATACCATATTTATTCTAATTTTAGCCCCCCCTTCTAATTAAAGCCCCCTCCCTAAATTTTGCTTAATTAAACTTTAATTTTCTAATAAACGCCCCCATTTTTGCCTCAAATGTGTGACTTTTGTTTACTTATCTAGCTAAAAATAAATACGAGAAGAATTTATCTATAGTTTAACACTCTAAATATACCATGGTTGGTTCCTAAAATGCACACTATGCATTTTGCCTTAGTTAATAGTCGAATAACAATTAATATTGCTGTCCTTGAATTGAAAATGTGTACCTCTTATTATAGCCCCCCTTTGGAAGATTGTCTTAGCCCCCGGGGCATTTATTAGAATAAATACGGTAGCCTAATCCTTAATCTGTTATCATGTAAAAATCTATTTAGGCCACATCAAATTAATTAATAGATTCTCATCCCCACCCACCCCATTTTTTCTAAGCTCAATTTTTTTTTATATTTTCAATTCCCAGGCGAAAAATCATGGTCACTGACCATGGTCAACCATTGTTAACCATGTTCAACCATGGTCTGGGGACCATGGTCGACCATGGTGGACAATGGTTGACCACCTTCCGTTAATTGGCACCATGGTCAGCAACCATGGTCAACCATGTCCATCAGTGACCATGGTCAAACATTGCCACTGACCATGGTTGAACATGGTCAATGACCATGGTCACTGATGGACATGGTCGACCATGGTTACATTATAGTTCATTGTAATACATGTGCTTTATCTGCAATTGACAGAGGTGATTCTGTAATTTGCAGTATACTTTTATCAGCCACTTCAAAAGTACCAATGCAAAATAATTTTACCCCAGGAGTTATCTTCTCATTTGTGTTTGTTCCATCTAAGGCATCTAGTGATTTTAAAGTAACTGGAATTATTTATCAGAAAAGTATATTTCATAGTTCATTATTGCATGTATTTGATAAAATAAAATAAGATATTACAAATATTTTATCCATGAATCTGATACATTATTTGATATGCCATTATATAATAAAGTGAAGATTATTCACCAATTATGAGAATTTTTATATGAAATCCAAAAAACACAGTATTTTGGAAAGGGAGCTAATAAATGTTGCNTTATTCAGAAATTTTCTTTAAATTCCTATCAATTTCAGTGAAAATCAGTAAAAAATATAAAATAAAACCCTCCCACCCGCCCCAGATTTTTCTTTACAGGTGGATGAGAATCTACAAATTAACTTGATAGGGCCTTATCTTGGTTGTGTGTCTGTTGATGGTTGTTTGTTAGAGTTTTGTCGAACTTTGATGGTTTGAACACCTACAGGACTGATGAAAGAGTTCGAATTATAAATTTGTTCGAGTTGTCAAGGTCAAATTGTTTTTAAAATCGAACTAACTGACCAGAAAATGGGTTCAAGAAATCTGTGATGTTCCAGTAAATGCAGTTTGTGCAATAGAAGTTCAACTGTAATAGGGTTTTGGTCTTTCCAATGTTTTGCTTTTTTCTCCGAGAATTTTTGAAGCATCAGTTGTGAAAGTGGCTGTATGGAGAATTTACATTAATTAATACAAATTTAACTTCCCTTTAAATAAGTGAATGCCAAAAGTGAAAAGTTATTTTATTGGAATGAGTATTACCTAAAACCATGCAATTTATACATAATAGAAGGTGATGTTAGTTTGATGCTAACCGTTAATTTGGAGAATCCATACAGTGTTCCGTTTGATTCTCTCGCTCTGTACAAAGGTTGACAGTACTAATTTGCAATATTTGATGACACTATTGTGATCAGTAGTTTTGTCAGGATTATTTCCCTTTATCTGTGAATATGCATATTTCATTTGATATGTAAAAAAATGAAATAGTTGCATATATACTGGTAAGCCTAGAATAAAGGGAAATGTATAGTTAAAAAATTCAGTAAAGAAAACAGTTCTCAAGATGTTTAGTAAAAATTTTAGATTACTATTTACTTTTCTGTGTGAAATGGACATTTCACTCAATCCATTGTTTTAAAACAGTGTTGATATTGGTATTTATTGCATCTATAACTGCTCCAGAATTTCACATTTGGGGACTTTTTTTAAGTTGAAAGTTAAGCATACAAAAGAATCATATCATTTTCAGGAAAAGGGCATTTCTCAGGGCATTTCTACCACCCTCACCTTATTGTGTATTTAAGTTTTACTCAACAAAGTTGTGGAGGGTATAATGTTTTTGATCCTTCTGTCTGTCCTTCAATCCATTTTTCCGTCCGTCTGTGTGTCCATCAGTCCTATTCTTGTCACTGCAACTCCTCTGTAACCGCTTGACAGATTGCTTTCATATTAAGAAGGATTGTTGGTCATGATGTGTAGATATGAATACTATACCACCATATTGATTGGATAATTTTTGATGGAGTTATGGGAATTACCAGTAGACTTTTTTCAGTTAAAATACCAAAGTATCATCTTGTCACTGCAACTCCTGAAACCGCTTAATGGATTGCTTTCATATTTGGTAGAATTGTGGGTGTAGATGTGCATACTATACTGCCTTATTGATCAGATTATTTTTATGGGAGTTATTGGACTTGGACTATTTTCAGCTAAAACACCAAGTATCATCTTGTCACTGCAACTCATCTGAAACCACATAATGGATTGCTTTCATTTTGGTAGGATTGTTGGTCATGATGTGTAGATGTGCATACTATACTGCCTTTTTGATCGGATTATTGTTATGGGAGTTATTGGGCTAAAACTATTTTCAAGTAAAATACCAAAGTATCATCTTGTCACCACAACTCCTCTGAAACCCCCTCAATTATCTTGTGCAAAATGATTGTGCATATATCAAAGATGTACATGCTACTTAAATTTTCATTTTTGATCATTTTTGACAAAATTAAACATTGATGAACTTTGTCATTTTCATGTATGATATTGCTCATAGGGTACTTTTGGAGTTCCATAATGCATGATTTTCTGATATGTAGGGGCATGGGGTAAGTGAGCTTTCTTACTAAGGTTCTTTAATTTTTTGTTGTGTAAGTTTTTTGTGTTAAGTTGAATTTTCTGTTGTAAATGCCTCTTGTTGTATCGCATAATTGTCAAAGTTGTACATTCAAAAATAACGCCACAGTTATAAAAATAATGAAGTTTGCTTCAAACCATAACCATTCAGTCAATCAGTCTGTCAGTTGGTCATTCAGTCTGTTAATCAATCAGTCAGTCAGTCAGTCTATCAATCAATCAGTCGGTCATTCGGTCAATCAGTCTGTCAATCAACCGATCAGTCAGTTATTCTATCAATCAATCAGTCTGTTGGTTGGTCAATGAATCAACCAATCAGTCAGTCAGTCAATCAATTAATTAATGAATCAATCAGTAAGTCAATCAATTAATTAATCAATCAGTCAATCAGGCTATCAATCAATCAGTCAGTTGGTCATTCAGTCAACCAATCAGTTATTCAGTCTGTCAGTCTTTCAATCAATCAGTTCATCAATCTAAAAACTTTGTTTGAACTATCCACGATGCTCCAACATTAACTGAAATTTAAATGCACTTATATTCGTAACTGGATCGCATTTGAATATGTCAAAGTTCAGAATCTACAAATAAGTAGCAGCACCACACACAAACTGATACAACAATGACTTATCCCCTTCAGATCTGTCATCCCAAAGGTCTGTTTTGTAGAGAATGTAAAAAAGACTTTACCGGTAAATTAAAATTGTCTGAAGTCACCAAAACGCACCAAAACTCCATGTTGTGCTAAAGATCCTGTAACTCAATGTTTGGCAATGTTTCACTGGATATTCTATTTATGTTTTGCCAGTTGTGTAGAGGGTCTTTTCTTCTCTAGTTTTTACAACCAAAAAGTTATTGGAAAATAACATGATATCAACTAGTATACACTATGTCTGAAACAATTTGCAGAATATTTTTCGAGTTATCTAATTTTTGGTGTATAAAGTATTGTTTTGAAATTAAATGCAACAACATATTATATGCAATGAAAATTTATTTATGAGAAAAAACAACAAAAAAATTATAAAAACAAATAAATTTGTAACTGAATTACCCTATTTGGTGCCTCGTTTCCTTTCCACTTGACCCTCTTTTCACCTCTTACAATTTACAAGTAAAAACCTCCCAATTTCACCTCTTGCTTATTTATTTTCCCTGTTACCACATAAAAGTAACTAAGCTCTCACACTCCCCATATGTGCCTCTCACCAGTCTGATCAATAGTTGTTCAGCATGAGTAGGCATATTTTTTGTGGCCAACCAATGTTTGAGTTTACTACAAACACAAAGATAGTGGCCTAGTTTTCTTCACAGCTGTTCTAGTAGTCTGTAGTGACTTCATCAACACAGACAGGTAAATCTGAAATTCTGCATTTGTGATCAATTTGAGTCAGGGGAAAGGAACATATTATTATTGATATATATACATGTAAGTTTGTTGACTATATTTTTGAATATTTTTATCAAATGAAATATTTTTTCTCCTGTGTTTATTTTTAACTTTGAATTCCTATGTTGTCATATACATGGGGTAGTATTTTTTGATAGGAAAAGGGGGGTATATTTTTTGTATTTTTTGTAATTACAGGAAAAAGTAAATAAGAAATTACATCAATGCATGAATATTCAGAAAAAAACATGGCAGTTATTGGATTGACAAATTTATTCATAGCATTGCACCTGTTACCTGAATCTATTTTTAGAAAAGTTGTAAAACCATAAAATCTGCATTTTTAATGGTGCATACTATCACATTAAATATGTGTACCACCTGTTTGTGTAAATGAAAAGATATCCATTAAAATCATTAGAATTTGAAACCAATTTGACATGTGTCATTTAACCCTGGGATGTACATGTATTTCACATAAAATTTATTTTGAAGTTGATGAGGCAAATTTGTCAGTTTCATGATATTTCTGATTAGAACTAAGCTGATTTTTTTTAAATAATACACTTTGAAATAATAATACACAAGTTATATAGAATAATTTGATTTTGTTTTTAACAGCAAATGAATATATTTTGGGCTGTTTGATGTAGAAAATTTCAGCCATATAGCATTGTATAGCTTGGGGCACTGACATTTATATTGCTGAATTGCTGATCGAGAACACTGACCTTGAAAATTTCTGCTTTTAGGAGGCTTTTGGTGTTATATTTGAGAGGCTTAGTGTAGGGTTTACATGAATTTTTTGATACTATCACTGCAACTTTCTCTCAAATGATGTCACTTTGATTTGAATTTCAGTTGATCATTTTGATGTCGAACAGAGTCATTCTTTGTTTTTGAGTATATAGGAGAATTTTTGACTAGACAATGGGGAAAGGGGGTCCTGCTTCAATGATGGTGTTGGGCATTTCAGATTATATATAGATCTGTTGGTTCTGCCAACTTCATATATTTGGTAATTTATCCTATTATGAAGGCTTATTGCTGATGATTAGGAGTCTTAAGTGCTGATATGATGATCAAGTCCATTAGTTTACATGAAGGGGTGGGCAGGGTTGAGGGAGACTGGGAGAAAGGGGCGGGAGAAAGGAGAAAGAGGATGGGATCAAGGAGAGGTTGGTTGGGAGAGAGGTGAGGGGAGAAAAGAAAATGAAAAGGAGACCGAGAGAAAGGAGTGTGGGAGGCCAGAAAAAGGGGGCAGGATGAAGGAGAGATGGGATGGGAGAAAGGAGCAAGGAGAAGGGAGAAAAGAGAAAGACGCCCCCTGTCTGCCCCCACTTACATGTGGGCCAAGTCTATATTATAATCAGTTCAATTTTGTTAATATTCAGTTTTTTTGTCTCAAACTTTAAAATTTATGAACTTTTATTGGTATTCCTTTCTTCAAGTGTAAACCTAGCTAGTAGATCTTATGGTGGCTTTGAGTTGTTATTACTCCCCTTTGGGTCGTTGTCTCTTTGACTCATTCCCCGTTTCCCTTCTTTTTTCTATCAATAGCTCAAACTGTTTTCATTTTTCCGTTTGGTTTTCGAGTGAATCAAAGTTTGACTGTAATTTGTTGTGTTAGGCATGTTGTTGCTTGTCAAAGTTTTGACTAATGAAAATAATGACAAGAATGGAGCAATTACCAAATACATTGCCTGAGACTAAGAGTCTAATTAGCTTCAGGTTTTTATCCCTGTTCAAAAAAACTTTGTTCTAGAGCAATCTATGCCATTTGACCTTGACCTCATTTTGATTAATGCTTAAACGACACTTGTTTGTAAAATTTCGACTAGTTTTAGTCAGTTTTTTTTTTTTTTTTTTTTTTTTTTTTTTTTAAGACTAGGTCTTTTATTGAACTGAAGGGTACTGGAATGACGTCATTTGAAATAAGATTTGGACTGTATAAAAATGTGTAGGTGGGAACGTTTTAATAGTTGTACCTTGTAAAATAAATACTGGTATTTTAAATGTTTGGCAGTTAAGTAGATGAAATTTAGATTTTTAAAAAAATATATGGTTGTTGCAAAATGCATGTGTATTGGGACAGAGACATATATGTATCTATAGACATATAGATACATATATGTATCTATATGTCTCTGATTGTGACGAAATTTTTTGATTGTGAACCCATGAGGTATAACTCAAGTTGGCCTCTAGTGATTTTTCTTAGACAGTTCGGCTATTTTGAAGTTATGTCACTTTTACTTTCTGAATTTGGTATTTTTTGTTGTTGTTTTTTTGTTTTATGTTTGTTTGTTTGTTTGTGTTTTTGAATATTCCACATGTTGAAATTCAGAACAGTCATAAAGTGAAATTTTTGGTCCAGGACATGGAAATGACATTTCCAATACCCTGCATGACTCAGGCCTTATTCCACACCTAAATTAGCGAGATGTACTACTATCATATTGTTTGCGTTGATGGCGATTATACTTATTATCAAGTAATGGACATTTCCTTTAGAGCAGGTGAAATATACAAGTAAACAAGTTATACCACACCTTATTCAGACCAATGCTGAGACAACCGGAAAGTTTACTGATTAATTTAAAAGTGCTTGTCCAGAGTGCATTAATGTCTTATTGTTTGCTGTCTCTATGCAAGGCCTTAGTATGGAATAAAAACATAGGTTGTAGTGAACTTGTCGGCAAAGACAGATTTTTTAAACGTGCCCAAGTATATTTTGTGGACTATCTCTCCATGTACAAAGCACAAAAGACCAGCTATGTCCTGCATTACATTTGTACTTCATAGAAAGAATCTGGAATATTTTGAGTTTTTTTTTTTAATTTGATCTGCATTCGAGAAAAAAAATTAGCAGAAACGATTTCAGTATCTTGTAAGCTGTGAATTTATAGCAAAAGTGATAATTTACACATAGAAATGTTTTCAAACTTGCTTATTATACTCCACACAACGAAGTTGCGGAAGGTATAATGTTTTTGACTGGTGTGTCCATCAGTCTGTCCGTCCGTCCATCAGTCCTGTTCTTGTCACTGCAACTCCTCTGTAATCGCTTGACGGATTGCTTTCATATTTGGTAGGATTGTTGGTCATGATGTGTAGATGTGCATACTATGCTGCCTTATTGATCCGATTATATTTGACTTAGACTTTTTTCAGCTAGAATAGCAAGTATCATCTTGTCCTGGGTTATTTCCCTTTAAATTCTGTTTTCAAATCTTCTTTGGTTTACTTTTCTCTTTTAAGTTTAAGAGTAATTCCTGCTAACAATTATTTGTTACATAAAAAAGTGTTTTTGTACAAATTTTTACAATTTTTTGCAAAAATACTTCCATAATCTTTACTTTCTTCACATTGTAATAATTTTTGTATATAAATGCATATTGTATCCTACATTGGAAAATGTTTATATCTTTCCTAGATACTGTAGTTGTAGTTCTAAATGGACTCTATTACTAACCTGGTTATGCCATGGTGAGTTTTTGCCATCACTGTGTCTTGGGTCTGTCAGTCATACACTTTTCATTCAAACATCTTCTTTTCTGAAATCACTGGGCCAATTGGAACCAAACTTGGTCACAAAAGTCCTAAGGTGGTCCCCTTTAAAAATGTTTCTGGCAAGTCAACACGCCATCCAAGATGACTGCCAGTTGGATTTTTGTCGAAAAATGGACCCTATATTCCAAGATCTCTGAAACTACTGTGCCAATTGGAACCAAACTTGGTCACAATTGTCCTTATAGGTGGTCCTTTTTAAAAGAAATGTCTGGCAAGTTTGTATCATATCCCAAGATGGTCGCCAGCGGGGAACACAGTTTTAGAAGTGGACCCTATGGGAAAGCATTCAAAGATCTTCTTCTCTGAAACCACTGAGGCAATTGGAACCAAAATTGGTCACAATAGTCCTTGAGTAGTCCCCTTTAAAAATTATGTCTGGCAAGTCCACATGTCGTCCAAGATGGTCGCCAGTGGGGAACTTTGTCGAAACTTAGACAATATTGCAAAAATCTCCTTTGAAAATACTGGGCCAGTTGGAACCAAATTTAGTCACAATGGTCCTTAGTTGGCCCCTATTAAAAAATGTGTTCGGCAAGTCCACATCATATTCAAGATAGCCGCCAGTGGGGAAAATGGTTTTAACATTGGATCCTATAGGGAAACATATTCAAAGCTGTTCTCCTCTGAAAGTCATGGCCAATTGGAACCATACTTGATCACAGTGGTCCTTTCTTGGTCCCCTTCATAAAATGTGTCCAGCATGTCCCCATAGCATCCAAGATGACAGTCAGCGGTGAACATTGTTTAACCTTGGACCCAATGGGAAATTATTCAAATATCTCCTCTGAAAATACTTGCCAATTGGAACCAAAGTCAGGCACAATGATGCTTAGATGGTCTTCTTCAAGAAGGTGTCAGTCAGTCTATGCCCCATCAAAATAGCTACCAATGGGGAACATAGTTTAATTTTGGATCATATAACATCAATGTCTATCAACAAACTTGAAATTGAGACCCTTAAACATTTGGATTATTTTGACTTATTGTGTCAGCCATGTCCCAGGTGAGCAATACATGCTCTTGGGAGCATCTTGTTATGTATAATATTGCTTATAGGATACTTTTGGAGTTCAATAATGCAGGATTTTCTGATATGTGGGGGCGTTGGGTTTGTGAGCCTGCTCACTAAGGTTCTTTAATTTCATAATGATTGCAGGATTGGGACAAAACTGACAAGAGCATTTGTGAAATTAGCACTACTCTGAAAGTGCTAATGGAAATGTTTTTCAACTTGTTAACTTGTGTATTTCATGATTTAAGGATTGGACAAGTGTTAAAATTCTAATGTTAGTATTAGTTATTGGTGAATCTTACCATCAAAAAAAGGGAGGGACACATTTTTTCATGCCTCTGCCGTTAGGCAATGGGGGCATTAAGTTTTTCCCTTGTCCGTACGTACATCCGTACGTACGTCCGTCCATACGTATGTCCAAAATTTTCGTCAAGGATTTCTCGGCTTGTGTATGCAGGAATGATTTGATATTTGGTCTGAAGCTTTGGTGAAAAAAATATATGGCGGGTGGGTGGAATTTATTTTATATGATTTATTTTTTTTTCGGGATCTTGTTGGTTGTTCCTTCCCTTCGGTTTGGGAGTGTGTTCCCAACTGGTCCGATCCCTGGTGTATTCTCATCTATAGCACCAGATACAAGGTCGCTAAAGGTGTCTAATATTGTCCTCCAAGTTGTTGAAATTTGAAGCAAACTAGCTTTTCTTTTCAGTTAGACATGCAACAACTCCCCTCAGTGCGAAAACCGTTTTTCAATTACCGGAAATGGCTACGCGTAAGTAAATGGAAACATATATCGGGTATGGACACAAATTAAAATAGCGGAATTTAGACGCAGCTGATTTTAGAAAAATAAATCGGGCGGGCCGATTTTCTAGGGGCAGGTCGGGATGAAAATCTACCAATTAATTGTAATTGGCCTAAGTTATACACTAATAAAAAAAATGAGACTTACACTTTAGGTATCAGGGACAGAAGTCAGGCTTTTTTGACAGGATCAAGAATTAAGCGACTTTCTGATTGAGTTATTTGTAAAATACACATTAAATGAAAGTAAAGTGCACTGCTTTCATTATTGTCCTTCATTAGTTCTTCACGTTCCTATTCTCTCACAGTTTTACTGAAAATTGACTGATTGAAGATGGACTTGCTGACCGTATTCATGAAAATCCAGAATGTATGTGTTATTGGTTGAGTAAGATGTCAAGTTTTGCCTTGGACATAGTTAACACAATTTTCGCCATTCTAAAGAAATATTTTACAAATTAAGAATGCTGTTAAGTGTTTCTATTGATGTATAGATAGAAATTGCATAAATTGATTGAAATTGAAAACAAAAATTTTGCACATTACTCCTGCTAAAAAAAAAATAGATATTTTACTGGTCCTGGCCCGAACATTTAACCATTCAGGACCAGCAGATTGGTACATGATTTTGTGATGTAGTGAACTAAGGCCACATCAAATTAATTAATAGATTCTCATCCCCACCCACCCCATTTTTTCTAAGCTCAATTTTTTTTTTTCAATTATTCAGAAATTTCTTAAAATTCCTATCAATTTCAGTAAAAATCAGTGAAAATTATAAAATAAAACCCTCCTACCCTCCCCATATTTTTAGTTACAGGTGGATAAGAATCTACAAATTAACTTGATAGGGCCTAACTGTTGCTTATAATTACAGTGAAACCTGTCTAAACCGAACCCTGACAAAACCGAAAACCTGTCTAAACCAAACATAATGTGAAGAACCTTTCTATCAATCTCTTTATATTTTGAACCTGTGAAAACCGAACACCTGTCTAAACCGAACAAAATCTTCAGTCCCAGAGGGGTTCGGTTTAGATAGGTTTCACTGTACTATGTTATATCTATGCCCTAAATGAAAAAAAAGTGAACCAAACACAAATTCAATATGTATTGTTTGACCCAAGAAATTATTTGAATATTCAGGAAATAGGATCACTTCAACCTTTCAGTTGGATATCTCTTATAAGGTTAAAAGTTCAAGGTTCAGGAAATTGGAAATCCTGACTGACAACACTATTGGATAAATAAAATTTCTTGTCATTTTGTGAGATTCTTTTATTCCACATAGGTATATAGATATATTATGTTGAATTGAACTTTTATCATGCTTATTGGTAGAGGAGGTATCATGCGACCCTGTCCTCTAGGGGCTGCCAAGATCAGTCTCCCATATGAAATATATCTATAATCAAATTGAGAGAATTAATTTTATTTCCACATTACATATTGCCCATTGATACCTGGTTTCTAAAATGAGGTCAGTGATTTATTGTTTTTTAAGCCCTAACTTTTGGTCCATCAGAAAATTTAGTGAAACGGTTCTTTACATTTCATTCCCATTATCTTCACTTTATATCTTCTATTTCTTTTGCTAAATACTGTCAAATTATTATAACAATAGTCGCTTCACTGTCTGGGTTTTAAATAGATTTTTGTGTGACTGTCATGTGCAAGTCTGTGAAAGGTCTATTTCAGTATGAATATGCAAATTGTGAATGTCCCGTCATTTTCAGGGAGAAAAGAATTTAAATACCGGTTACGTTTTCTTTAGTTTGTACTTTAGAGGATTTTGTCTGGTTAAATGACGTCCTTAGACACTAGACTTATGTACCTATTTAAATAACACTTTGATTTAAATGATATGGCAAAAAAAAAACTACTTGTAAAAAATTTCGTCACAGGCACGAATTCTTTGAATTGGTTTACGGTGATTAACGCTGATAAAAATTAATATATTCTTTTGACAGGAGCTAAGAAGGGTCAAGGAATCATTGTAAAACGCCGAGATAAACACGTTTTATGGATCGGTTGTAGTAACAGGAGAAGTCCACAGTTTACACTTAAGCTACGTCTGTGTATTTACTATTAAACATAAAAGGAATTTCAACGATTTCTATCTATTTGTTCTCAAACACTGGGAGAACTAAAACAAAAATGTACTTTTCTTACACAAAAAACTTTTGTTTCGTACAATAGGTTTGAGTTTTAATAGTCTCTGGTTTTACCTGAGGCATTGAGTGCAAATTTCAAAGAGATCTGGAACGAACTGTTACGGGACAGGTTTAAGCTTGAAAGAAGTAAAGGTTTTTGTTAAATTGTGAGAAAGGGTCCAGATCTCTCAATAAAAGGTGAGCATTTTTCAACAATTATTTTTGGCGACAGTTTATCTAAAAGGGTCTACTTCAAGTGAAGAATTAAAAGATAACCTAGGAATGTTTTTAAGATATTAACGCACGAGTATTTGTACCTTTCTATGGTTTTCTCATGGGATGGAAATCTCATGATCAGATTTCTCATGGTACTAACTACTTGCAACCAATTTTGAATCGCTTGGTAGTTGTTCAAGATTTATGATTATAGGAAGGAGTAGGGTTCTCATTTGAAAAAAAAATATGAATAAAATTGTGTTTGTCGATTTAATTTTATGCAAAAATATTAATAGAAGGAACATTAGAGCTACTGAAGTGCCACATGATACAACCACAACACAATGAACAGACTATACAAATATATCTTGTGAAAATTCTGCACTTTTGGCCTATGATAGCTTGTAAATATTAAGAATCATGCAAATTTGTTGACACTAGCTAAAAGCTTATGTCAAGAAGAATCCAAAAGTAAACTTGAAACTTTGTACAATTGGAGATAACTCTCATTGTACCTTAATTGAGACATCCCCTTGAATGCAGTTATTTCCCTTGAACCCATGTCAGAGTTGTTTACATGTGGTCAGAACTTCAGTTTGAGGAGGGCAGAAGAGATCACTCATTGTTGCTATTGCGTTTTTGAGTCATTTATTCCTTTATTTTTTTGACAGTTCATGGCAGATCAGATGATATGTAAAATTCCTGTTTATTTAAAACTTCTGAGATGTTCAAGATTTTTTATGGCGGATTTCCCAGATGATTAACATATTTTATTTGCAATTCTTCAATGAACATACCAATATTCCTCTAGTAACACCTATAAAACTCCCTTCTAAACTCCTGTCTTTTGTCTGCTAATCAATAACTCAACTTTCTATAGAATTCTATTGTGTACCAATTTGTCATCACTGGAGTATCAAGGTAAACCCCTTCAGGCAGTACAAATTGGTATACAATAGAATTCTATAGAAAGTTGAGTAATTGATTAGCAGACAAAAGACAGGAGTTTAGAAGGAGTTTAGTAGGTGTTACTAAAGGAATATTGGTATGTTCATTGAAGAATTGCAAATGAAATATGTTAATCATCTGGGAAATCTGCCATAAATCAAAATGTGCACTTGCTGATTGAAACATCCATGCCAAAAATGGAACAAAATTGTGACGTTCATCCTAAACAACAATCTGTAGATAAGATATGATTAAAAAAATCAAAACTTTAGATAATGGTATTCAAAGAAAAGTAAAATTTTTGCCCTGGTTAATTCAAGAAAAATCCATTACAATATTATAAGAGATTTAGGGTAATATAATCTTTTTTCCACGGCTGTAGGTCTAGATTTATGTACCGGCATTGAAAATTTTGTTACGCTATTATATAAGTTTTCTCGGATTCCTGAGAAAATTTGTATCTTGAATCTAGAACACATTTTGTTTAGTCTTGCCAGCCAAATGTTCGTCCTTTAAGTAAGATACCAGATTGAAATGTTGTATTTTTAGATGCTGATATAATGCTTCATTCAAACTGTGACTCAAAAATGCAGTTAAACCAATTTAATCTTCTTTCTGCAATTTTCATATTTATTCTGATCATAAAGATAAGATCTACGATATAAAAAGAAATGGACAGATGGCGTATGTTTCACAATATACTTTTTATGATGGGTTGAAAAAAGCCTATTGTTATTATTATAATTCGTGTTTTTTGTTCGGCTTAATTTGAGTCTACATCTTTTTAACCATAAATAGGGCATAAGAATAGAATTTTTAAGAATCTAAAAAAAAAAAATGGGGGTGCAATCTTAAGATAAACAAGCTTGTTTTGCATGATATTTAATTTTTTACTGTTAAAGCATTGGGGGAACAGGCCAAGTTTCCCTTTACTATGCCAATAATCATTTTAGTCAACACTGCTTTGGCAGCACACTCATTCACTGTGCTGCCTTGTTCACATATTTCCATCCATTTTCAAGTTTGGGGCATATTGTTTTATCCTTGTCTGACCTTCTGTCTGTTGGTCCGATGTTATGAATATGAACACATGTGTTTTGCAGGGCATCATAAAGTGTCGTACAGACACATATACCTTGCACAGGGGCATTTCATCCTCTAATTCTTTTAATATATTGCCATCCTCACCTCTCCTAAAATTTTACTTGGTCCAAAAGGCGATATAGGGAGGGTACATGACCATGCTTGGACATCACTTTATTCTCAGATGACACAAAACAATTTCAGATGGCTTAAAACAACAAGCTTCTAATGAAACTTTTAAAAAAATAAATTTTAAATTGATTATATTCAAAGTTGATTTTAAAAATTAGTCAGCAATCTAATTTGACAATACAGTGTTATAGTTGAAAGGAAATTGTAATGAAATTGACAAGTATACATTTAAGTTTATACAAACATATAAATTAATACTTGTATAAAGGTTATGAAAAATTGACTTATAGGCATACAATCTTATCCAAAATGGCAACTGTGAAACACAACTAAACACTGGGCCCCATTTTCTCTGAAATATTGGGCTAGTTGGAACCAAATTTGGTTACAATAGTCCTTTGATGGTCCTTCTTAAAAACTGAGTCCTGTACATGATTTGGTTATGGTTTAGGAGATTACAGTAGCTGCTTATAGGAAGCAAACTTGGCAATAATGTGAAAAAGAAAGGAAATGGGGTAAATGTCAAGGAGACAACATCCCATATCCAGGTTAAAACGACCCAAAACAAAGCAATGGTAAAATAATGGTTCTTTTTGATGAACAAAGCATAGGTATCAATACCAATGAGGTCATTTTGACCTACATTTTCCGCATGATCAACTTGCATTTGAGTTTTTTGTTTGAGTACTGAACATGGTAGGATCATCATTTATGTGCATACATCTTGCATACACATTGATGGTAGGTCACAATGCAGGTAGAATTAGGTAATGTTGACCTATATTTTCGACATGGTGGACTTGCATTGAGTTTTCTATGAGTGCATTGAGTTTTCTTTGAGTTCATATCTCAGTCATAGACATGGCAGGATAAATGCAAGCATCGGATTTTATGTTAGCATCAAGAACAAATAAGGCTACTGTGACCGTGTTCCATAATGAGGCAAACTTTGTAATTGTTTTGTTTAGCAATGTTTTAGCCTGGGAAAAATTGAAAAAAAAAGAAAAACAAACAATTAAAAAACAAAACAAAACTAGAAAAAAATCTGAAATATCGTTTGTTACTCCTTGCAATATATGCAAAAATCATCAAAATTCGATAAAAAATCGTAGCGATTCAAATTGTGACACACTTGTAATATGATTAAAAACAGATATAGTGTGCGCTACCAGGTGATTATTATCATCATGTTTATTTTTGGCAACTACAACTTTTTCTACTACAGACACCATGTGGGTAAATATTGCCCTAAATACAACAGGCATGAATCATTACAATTTTTACTACACTCACAGTTTATCTATGTTTCTATGAATCACACGAAAGTTCACCAAACAAAAGGACAGTTAATCGCAGCTGTTTTGATTTTTTTTGAAGATCAATATTTATAAGTAAAGAGGAGAGGATAGTTCTCAGTGGTAACATATTTCACAATCAATTTCAGTTGAAGATGTAAACAAATGCAGTGTGTAATAATGTGTAAACTTTGGTTTCATGTGACATTTAACAGATGAAGGGTGGTGCAATTGACTTTGGTGTTAGTTTCACATTGGCATTTCACTAAGTATGTATAATTTGTTTTGTTTAGTGCATTTTTTCATTGAACCAGGAAGTTTATTGTGTATTTATAGGATTTAGCAATCGTATTGATTAGAAAATGAAAGTAAGTCTCATATTTTTCTGAAATTATTTTTTTTTTTTGTAAACGAATTTTACAGCTATTTTAACTTAATCTTTATTCAAATACTTATTTAACATTCACATGAGAATGTAATATTAAGTGTTCCAATACATTTATATAACTTCAAACCAATGGTGGAAAAGGCGGGCGAGACAAATTTTACCATTATTTGGCATTGAATAAGGCCTGTAAGTGTATTCCTTGTACATAAATCGTAACTGTTAACTAAATTGTAGTTTTACTGTTTCGGTCTGTCCAAATAAAAATATTGATATGCTTTGATTTAAAAAGATACCTACGAATGAAAATTTAGAAATCTAAACAGCTGTTTGCATTTTGATGAAATGTTACGCAGTTGTAGTACACCACCTGAAAATGTGCATGAAGTAAAATGTTGCTGCCCTAAATTTTGAAGGGGAGATAATTCTTTTTTGAATATTTTCTTGAAGGAAGGGAGGAGTGGGGGCAAACCTTGTCAGCACATGTTTACCTAAATGGCTGCTTGGATTTCGATGAAAATATTCCACAGTTGTAGTACACCACCTGAAGATTTCCATAAATAAATATGGTTGCTGCCTGAAATTTTGAAGTGGGATAATTTGTCGTATAATATTTTCTGGAAAAGGGGGGGAGGAGGTATATCATTGTATCCATACTTGCATTCTGGCCTCATTTGTACTGTGTCAATAACTGAATTGTGTCGACACACACTTATATCTACACTTGCCTTATTGATTCAGGCTTCAATTGGTGGGGGTACAACTGGCTGTCATTCAGCGACAGCTCTAGTTTTTGATAATATGCAAGCTTCTTACAACCCCCCCCCCCCTTTTCACCAACAAAGACAATTTCAGTGGAGAGAAAATAGAAAATTAATATGAAAAAAGAACATTGTAATGTCTATGTTAATATAAGGACTCAGCAGGTTTATCTGTCCACTCCAACCAGAAACATGCACATTTCCCCCTACCCCAGACATGTACGTATACCCTTATATTAAAAGTCATTAGAACTGAGGACAGGGGACACCCTCCATCATAGTTTTGTCCTTAGCTATATTTGATATAACTGATTATTCAGATTTCGTTTGGTGTTATGCATTTGAAACATTTTTTGAAATTATGGATTTCCTTTGTTTGGGTTCTAGTGCTGCTGACGAGGAATTAATTTCCGAAATGGCCATACAGCTCATTAAAATTATTGCAGTTGCAGTAAACATATGTGTTATGGTCTCATGTTCATTTACTCCATATCCTTTCGTAAAATACTTTACGTTTATTTGCTTGTACATATTTGAATGATTATTGTTGTTTTTTTTCTTTCAAGTGATATGTTTGTTTATCACAAACTATATATATTTATTATAATCAGTGTGAATGGTAATATAAATGTTAATGATGTCTGAGAGCTGAATGTATGTTGTAATTGATTATATGCTCTTTATGGGCCCTTTGATTAGGTTAATAAAATATTCTTATTCTTATTCTTATATAGTTTAAGGTAATAGAATTTGAATTTGAATTTGAATTCTAAAAAAATTAAAATATCATTGGTCTTACCATTAATTTGACACTCTAGGGTCACAGTAAATAGAGTTGTAGCCAGAGAGGGAAAAGGTATGTGTGTATGTCTTGCAAATCTTTTAGGGGGATGATGGATTCAATTGTACATTTTTCACCATTGATGATCATATACTGATAAACCTAGTTATATATAGCTCAGAACATAAACAAAAGCGATTGTAGTGATAATATGATATCTGATAATTATTTCCTGTAAGGGGATTTATTTTGCTGATCTCATACCTAAATATGTGGACAAATCTTTAATGACAAGCTAGATATTATAAGATTTAATATTATTCACATCGTATTTGTCATATTCAGGGTGTTTAGAAAAATTTGAAAAAAGGGACACTGATGTGACATAAACTGTGTTCAAAAACACAGAGCTTATTACAAAATTTTTTTGTCTTTGCACAATGCAATTATTTTAATAATGCTTTAATTATCTGAAAATTGGATACATTGAGGAAAAGAATAAGAATTGTGTGTGTTGAAGCATGATTACTCTATTGTTAACAGTTGGAAACTTGGACAACACTAGAATAAATATGCTTATGCAACTGATAAAATCCAAATCAATGACAGAAAATGTATGAAATCAATGCAGAATTTTCAGTAAGGCACTGACCATTTGATTTTCAGGTGGGGGGATGGCCTGGTGTTTTTTCAAAAAAAAAATTCTGGCCCCGGTTTTTGCCCAAAGAAGTCTCTGCCAAACATCTTGGTTGAAAAAAAAAATAAATAAACTGGCCCTGATCCTATTCATTAGAAAAAAGTCTGTCTTAACAAAATTTCCAAGCATAGTGTATATGGGAAAAAGCTAGTATTTATATATTATATGGGAAAAAAATAATTGCCTGTGAAGCGGACGAAAAAAATTTGCCGGCATGGGCCAAAATTCCTTCCCACCTTGAAAATCAAATGGTCAGTGCCTTAAAGGGGGTACTTAAGATTAATGTTGGGGTGCTTATAGCTGCATGGGCTCTTAAATGCACAAGGAAAACTGAATTGTTTAAAACCTATGCCTAATGAACTTCCTATGTCAACTCCATTCTCCTTTCTCCATGTTTATTCCCTAAAACCTTTAATTCATTAGCAAAGTTCCGAGCTCCTTTTTGCATTCTCCCAAAACTTTGAGTTGAAAAATAGACTTATAGAATATCTATATATGCCATTTTAATGTCAATTTTTGCATGAATTTTAAATGAGGTAAAATTATTTTTCGAGAAAAAGGGTTGCTTCCTCTGGATCCCTCCACGCCCCTTGATCAGCCAATGGCTATTATTGGCTACTTAGTCCATGTAGCTGCACAGCTTCTTGAACATGCAAGGATCATGACACCGAAGTTTAACAGTTGACCTCACACACAGTCTGAAGGACCAAAGCATGAATGAACATGTTAAATTAATAATTCAATTCAGGGGAGACAATTCCATTTTTATACCCCTGCAAACTAAGTTGGGGGGGGGGGGCATATAGGAATCACCCTGTCCGTCCGTCCGTCCGTCTGTCCATCCATTTACCTTGTCAGCGCATGTTCTCCTAAACCCCTGCTTGGATCTTGATGAACTGTTGCACAGTTGTAGTGCACCATCTGAAGATGTGCATTAAGTAATAAAATTATTAATTCGTCTTTGAATATTTTATTGGAAATAGGGGAGGATGAACCTTGTCAGCGCATGTTCTCCAAAACCGCTGCTTTGATTTTCATGAAATGTTACACAGTTGTAATACACCACCTGAAGATGTGCATGAAGTAATAGTGTTGCTGTCCAAAATTTTGAAGGGGAGATAACTTATCGTTGAATATTTTGTGGAAAAAAGGAGCGACAACTTTGTAAGCGCATATTCTCCAAAACTGCTGCTAAGATTTTTATGAAATGTTACACAGTTGTAGTGCACCACCTGAAGATGTGCATGAAATAATATGGCTGCTGCCCGAAATTTTGAAGGGGATATAATTTTCCTTGAATATTTTCTTGAAAGGGGGGGACCTTGTCAGCGCATGTTCTCCTAAACGGGTACTTGGATATTGATGAAATGTTACACAGTTCTAGTAAACCACCTGAAGATGTGCATGAAGTTATATAGTTTCTGTCTGAAATTGTGAAGGGGTGAGTCATTGAATATTTTCTGGAAAAAATGGGGGGATGTATATCATCGTGTCCATAGTTTTATTGTGTCCACATTTGTACTGTGTCCACACACACTTAAATTTACACTTGCCATATTGAATCAGGGTTTAATTAGCGGGGAGTATAATTGGCTGCCATCGGGGACAGCTCTAGTTTGTTACAATAAGAGGACAGAATAATCATATATTTTAAATTGCTGAAAAAAAAAATTATTTCAAATCCTATCTAATTTTGGAAAAAAAATTCTGGTCTTTTTTTCAAATGAAAAATTGCATGTCCGACCCTGCTTTAAGCAATATGCAAGTATAAATGACAACTAAATCATGAATATTATGTAATGCAGTTAACAAGTTCATCATATTCTAAATGCCTATGTGCATGTTTGCTTTTAAGTACAAATAGTGTGCAAATATGGGACTGTTTAGATAGCTCTTAAAGTATGTTGAAGGTATTGGTAGTAGGGTTTTACACTAACTTTATTTTTCAATAGGCAAAAGGACTATAAAATGCCTGAATTCACTAGCCCTGCTGTGATTTTACCGGCTCATTATGTTAATACCTTTGGGAAAATTTTCAAAAAATTAATAGACTAAAGGACTACCAAGTTACAAATCCTGGTAGTCCTTCAAATTTTCTAGCCTTGGGCTACATTACTAGTGTTAAGTGTTGAACCATGGGTAGAGGAGGGTATGGCAGAAAGACTTGTATAATAGTGTTGAGCAAACGTTAGAGAAATATCTTTTGTAACGTTGAAGACATGTAGGTTATCAAACTCATGTTAGAGGTCAATTAAAGTGGTCAAGGTCATTAAAAAAAAATTAAAATCAAGGTTACAGGCAAATTTGGCACTGAGTTTGCTCATTGTCCATCCAGTCCTTGAATCCAAATGTGGACAATGTTTATATTGCCTTAGATGACACTTGGTTTCTCAATCAATCAGTATGAAATTTGATCTGAAGCTTTTGTATGGCGAGTTGTGCAGTGCCTCTCCTTTGCTGGTCAGTCACTCATTAGCTTCCTGTTTATGGTTTATTGATTGACACATAATAAAAACAATTTAGGATAAAATTATTTTCCAAGATTTGCTTTGTTTTATCACGATCATACCTCAGACTTGCCTCCCCAACTTGGTTGGAGAATCTGAATCTCATGGACACATTTAAATGTTTCGGAAAGCTAGATGAAAAGATCAATTTATTATTTGTAAAGAGGCGTTCACTTTGGTGATTATTTGTATAAACAGACTCAAAGTTACGCAATGAAATTAGATTTCTTATCAATTGAAAAATTTCTTAATTAATCGTAAGAAATCGAGCTTGTCAAGCTTGTCGTTTTTTACATGGCCAATTAACAAGTAATAATACTGAATGGCTATGTACATGCCAGGAAGTTAGCCCCTTATAACATTGTAAACACACACTTTAACTTGTAAACACTCCACGTTTTAGTGTTTCTCTCATGACGAGGAAACAGAGTGTCAAACAACAGTCATGGACAAGGAAAATTTTTCAGAAGTTTTGAACAGTATTTATTATTTTGTTTGATAACAGAATTATTTGAAATCGGACATATTTTACGGCATACATGGATATACTTTTCTGGTAGGAAGATAAAAAGTATTTACGGTATTTGTACATCCATAGGTTTATTTGAGGAGTTGCAAGCATACTAAAGATTTTACGAAAGGATATGGAGTAAATGAACATGAGACCATAACACATATGTTAATTCCAACTGCAATATTTTTAATGAGCTGTATGGCCATTTCGGAAATTAATTCCTATCAGCACATCAGCAGCACTAGAACCCAAACAAAGGAAATCCATAATTTCAAAAAATGTTAAAATGTGTAAAAACAAACGAATCCGAATAATCAGTAATGTTAAATATAGCTAAGGACGAAACTACGATTTAAAGATCTGTGTAAGACATTCTGTTTTTTTTTTATGCCCCGGCCCCAGATCGAGGATTTGGGGACATATTGTTTTTGTTCGTCCCGTCTCTCTGTCTGTTTGTCTGTTTGTCCAAAACTTTAACCTTGGCTATAACTTTTGAACTATGTAAGATAGACTTTTTATACTTTTCAAGTGTATAGAACTAATCAAAATAACATAAATAACCAAAAAAAAATTAGGCCAGGTCAAAGGGGGGGGTGGTTCAATTCAAGGTCACAGAGGTTAAAAAGGGGTTAAATTGGCTGTTTTCCAATATTTGACTGTAGAATCCTATTGAGATGGGGTTTGCTTTATGTTATTGCTAATAAAATTGCGCAACTGTAGTACCCCGACAGATTTGAGGTAGCATTTACCAGAGGCCCAAAGGGGGCCAAATGGAAAAAAATGAATTTTTAAATTTTGTCAGATCTTGATGTAGTGTTTTTCTTTAGGTTTTTTTTCTAGCATGTTTTAACAGTTAAAACCATTTTCAAGAGGCCCAAAGGGGCTTCACCCATTTCATAATAAAGGGGTTGAATTGGGTCTCCTTATGGTTATAAACAACTTTTGAACTATGTAAGATAGACTTTTAATTCTTGGCAAGTGTATAGGTCTAGTCAAGAGGAACATAAATATGCAAAAAATTTAGGTCAAAGATCAAGGTCACAGAGGTCAGAAAGGGATTAAGTTGGGTATGTTCAAATATTTTTTACTGTAGAATCTGGGGGCAGATGAAGTGTTTTACAAACACATCTTGTTCTTGATAAGAATTCTGCAAAAGGAAGGTGGGGTGGGGTGCAATTCAAAGAATAATGTTTAATGTTTTGGCCTTTGAAGGGAGGTGGCCACCATGGGGTGGAGCCTTATAATGGAGGGACCACTCTATGATGAAACTTTTGCTGTCTTCAGGAATTAATTTAGGATCTTCTCTAACAGGAACAAGAAGACACTGAGAAGTGCAACATTTGCAAAAGGCACAAAGTGTGAATTTAAGAGAGAATAGAATTATTTGCATTGTACTTCTCAAATTTTTATCTTGTAAAGGACTATTATCATGCTTGTTGTCAATCGTGAATTGAAAAAAGTGCTGAATATCAAAAAAAAAAATTTGAGCCATTATCTCTTTTAAGACGACGTGACAATTATTTTTCTTTTGACGTAGTCTTGATATCTTTTACTATAATTTGACTTGTCACCTTTCGCTATTGACATGTTAATTGTTCCACATCTGTAGTAAGATTTCGGCTCGTGATTCTACAGTCAATTGGACACGGATTTAACACATTAGATTGAAGTTTTTCATGCCGAAACTCAGAAGTATTTAAGTCCTTTTACAATCACCTTCGTCACTCGTAATTAGTTATAAAGAAAGATCAAAAGACCGGGAATGATAGTGTCAAGGTTACGTTTGCTTTCTTTGTTACCTGTAATTTTTTTTTTACACCTGGTTAAAATTACTTTAAAGCGTTAATGTAAATAAGGATATTATTATCTGCCAGCGAATGAATGAAAACATTATGTAAATACGTAGAAAATGTTGTCGTAATTAAATTCTATTTATACATTCAAAAATAAGAAAAAAGTTCACATGTATTTGACCTAGACAGGTGCAAATTAATTGAAAGTAGGTACGCAGGTTGTCAAGAAGGATAACTCTTACAGTATCACAGTATATACAAGTTCTCCTAAAAAATGGTTACAGTAAGTCGTGTCAGCTAAAGGTCTAAAAGATGTATTTCACGTGGGATCATTATGATTAATATAGTCTTGGACATTTTGCTGAAAAATTTTGAAAAACGAGTATGCGAAACATCACAAATACATATTGGTACAGAAAAAACTATTTAAAACTGAAATTAAAATATCAAATTTAGAGAGAGAATTGAGAGAGTGATGGACAAAAGTACATAAGGAATTTAAAGTAAATCTTCTTTCTGGCTATATGTATCGTAATAAGATAACACATGATTTGTAACAATGTGTTGCCAACCGTGGTCATTGTAGGTGGTGGTGACATCTCCTTTTACAAGTGCATTTGTGATTTATCCGCGATGAACTGTTGAGTCACAGATTTTTTACCTGTCTTTATTACACCTGATACTACAGGTATTACATAGTGACAGCCTGGATACTTGTGTAATCTTCAAAATGTTTTCAGTGCAATATTGCACCAAGTGCCGATATTTTTTGTGTGTAATTTGTTAAACGGAATATTTTGAATATTTCATTCTGTAATTTTCCAAGAAAGGAAGGTATGCATTAATTTATGGAGATTGCTTGTTTGAATAATTGATAAATAGGCAGAATTTAGGTTGTGATGTACCTCTCACTCGATTGCACATTTGTCATTGCAGAAATTGCGCAGTATTGGAGTACTGTTAGCAGAAGGTACTAATAAAACATGTGTTTTCTCATAAATACAGAGAATGCTGGCTTCACATTACTAAAGTAGCTAAAACTGGTAACAGCACCATGTACTATGTTAAATCCGACTCTAATTTCATGTTTTTTGTGGGTCCCTCTCCCTTACATCCTGCTGGTTTTTACAGCTTTCCCAGAGATTCCTGTAGGGGATTTAATATACCAGTAAAAAGGGAATAATTGATCAAATTATCTCCCCTTCGACCATACATCGCTAACTTCATATAGGGAGATAATCTGTATGTTTTTAATTAACTACTTATGTTTTTTTTCCCATTAGAGGATGATGGCTGCCAAGGTCAAAAATTTGTGAGCAGAAGTTTGTGTATAACCATTTGCTCAATCTTTTGATGACATTCAGCTATGGCCATTATAAAAAAATCCTTGATTCACATCCCCTGCAACCCCAATTTTTTCAGGCCATTCAATAAAAGTTTCCTCATATTTGGTCATTTTACAGCATTTTTCACCATAAAAAAATTGAATTGGCTTGACTGCCTTCAATTATTCAAAACATTTTTGAAAAGGTTGTACGAGAATGTAGGATTTTTTTTTNGGGGGGGGGGGGGGGGGGGGCGATTTATGGTACTTTTAAAATTCTTATTAGTAAGGCCCTATCAAGTCAATTTGTAGATTCTCATCCACCTTTATCAAAAAATCTGGACAGGTGGGAAGGTTTTATTTTATATTTTTTACTGATTTTCACAAAAATTGATAGGAATTTAAAGAAAATTTCTGAATAATTGAAAATGAAATAAAAAGTGAGCCTAGAAATAATGGGGCGGGTGGGGTTGAGAATCTATTAATTCATTTGATGTGGCTTGATAAGCTTTTGTTAAGATATTATTTGAAGGTATACTTTCATTTAAATTTGTAATGTTTTGTAAAGTAGAATTTTTTTTTGCTTATATAATTTAATTTCAGACAAAGACTGTAAATATTATATACAAATATTGAAATATTTTTCAATTGAAAATTAATAAAAAGGAAATGGAAATTTTTTTCTCAAAATACTGGTTGTCGGCATTGGTCCTCAATTTTTTTTATTATAATATATTTATGTGATATTTCTCAGTGATGTGTTTGCATTTCACTTTTTTAAACATTGTAAAGTATCATGGCCCAGAGGTGACAAAATTTACTAGATAATACACAAATTTTACTTTGTTCAGTGATAATATAGTTAATTTAAAGCTGTACAAATCCGGGATAAGCCCATAAATCACCAATAATTTATGAATGAATCCTTGAAAGGAAATGTCCACCCCATGTCTTCCTAGTCCATATAGTTTACCTTGGGGATGTGTATTGGCCATGTTTACCTGTAATATTATAACAGATATGGTTTATAATGTACTTATTGACCCAGGGATTTATTGCCGATAATCAATTAAATCAACACTGGTGTTAGGGTTGACATAAGATTCTGTATATGAGTATAAGTTACCTAGAGATCGGGCCAGAAATTGAGCTTTTTTAGGATTATCTCTGGCATTAGGAATGTGTTTACCTCATGGGGCGTTCTCTCAACAATGACATGACCTAAATTTTAACTCTAACAGATGGTGAAATGGATAGAAAAGCTTGAATCTTAAATGGATATTTTGGGGAATTTTCAGTAAAATTAAATGTGCTTCGTTTAAATTATCCAGGTAAGAAAATTTATTTTTAACAATTTATTGCGGAATTGTGACAGTTTAATGTTTTTCGATATTTTTTACAAACAAATTCCAATGAAGTCAGTTTAAATAACAGTATTGTATGCTTAAATCTTTTAAATATGGATGAATCAGCATTTTTTTCCTACAACTTTGATGTCACAGTCAGATTAAATTTTTACAGAAAGATGGACATACTAATGAATTTTTAAATAGGAGATTAGAATTCAATGTTTTGTAAAATCATATTTTCTCCCCACCCACATCATCATCACAAATTTTCATCAATAAAAATATTTTTACTTTTGTTTTTTGTGGATTGTGGTTTTGATATTTAGCTCACCTGACTCGAAGGGTCAGTGTGAGCTATTGCCATCACTTGGCGTCCATCGTCCGTCCGGTAACTTTTCACATTTTCATCTTCTCCTCTGAAATCACTGAAGCAAATTCGACCTAACTTAACAGGAATGTTGTACTAAAGGTCCTTTACAAAGATTGCTCATATTGTTCCAATCAGATAAAAAACATGGCCGCCAGCGCGGAACTTAGGTTTAACATTGGACCCTATGGGAAAAATTACAATTTCATCTTTTCCTCTGAAACTTCTGAAGCAAATTGAATCAAACTTTACAGGAATGATGCACTTAAGGTCCTTAGCAGAGATTGCTCATTTGGTTCCGATCAGATTAAAAACATGGCCGCAAGCACCAAACATAGTTTAACATGGGGCCCTATGGTAAAAATCACATTTTCATCTTCTCCTCTGAAACCACTGAAGCAAATTCAACCAAACTTTACAGGATTGATGTACTAAAGGTCCTTAACAAAGATTGCTCATTTCTTTCCGATCCGATTAAAAACATGGGCTCAAGCACCCAACATAGTTTAACATTGGACGCTATGGGAAAAATCACATTTTCATCTTCTCATCCGAAACCACTGTCGCAAATTCAACCAAACATTACAGGATTGATGTACTGAAGGTCCTCAATAAAGATTGTTCATTTCGCTCTGATCCAATAAAAAACATGGCGGCCAGCGCAGAATTTAGGTTTAACATTGAACCCAAAGGGAAAATCACATTTTCATCTTCTTCTCTGAAACCACTGAAGCAAATTCAACCAAACTTTACAGGAATGAGGTATGGAAGGTACTTCACAGAAATTTCACATTTCATTTAGATCCGACAAAAAACATGGCCTCCAGTACAGAACATAGTTTAACATTGGAGCCCGATATGAGAAAACCATCATTTTCATCATCTTCTCTGTGAAACTATTTAAGCAAATTTAACTAAATGCATAGAAAGTCCTCTTAAAAAATTACTCCTTTCAATAGGATCAGACAAAAAACATGCTAATCGAGAACACAGCTAAACATTAGACCCCATTGGTAAAAAACTTTATTTTTGGCCATGCATGGCATAGAAGCATTTTGTCAGGTGAGCCATACAGGCTCAGTCTCTGAGCACCTCTAGTTTTATAACTAATTAAACATGTTTATAGTTATCCATGTTAATTTTCACAAAAAATGTGTGAACTGCAAAATTCTTTAAAATAATTGCACCACAAAAATTTGTATTTAATATTTTGCCATTGCAGATGAGCTGTGATCCCCATAGGACCCTATCTAAATCTGTATTGGATACAAGTAGGATATGTAACCCATTTGTCATTGTCCTTCCCAATTTGGTCTATTTTTTTCTAAAGTTATCTCCCCTTTAACATATGACTCATTATAAGGTTATTTTCCATAAACTTCCAACATGTTAAAAAAAATGATTTCATTGCTAATGTTGTGTTGTATGGAGAACATGGCAATGTACATATTCTCTTGTTGATTTTGAAGGTCATTTTATAGGACTTTGCTATTGATGTACGTGGGTGTTTGCTTTTTAGGTAAAATGGTTTGATATTGGTAAACTTGTTTCATGTTAAGATTTCAAACAAACATGTTATTCTGTTTGATCTGATTGGCTTAATTGTTGAAAAATTCTTTGTAGATTTTTTCCAGTTTCCTAGAAAGATCTGTATTTTATGCTAGTACTTTGAGTTTATTTGATTTTACCGCTTAGCTTTATTGTGTGGCCTACGTTCATGCAGTGGCGACATACAGGGATCACTATCCATCGTCTTGCATCGGCGACGTCGTCGTCTGGGGTGTCACAAAAATTTGTGTCACATTTTTCTCAGGAACTATGTATTGGAGCCTTTTTCAATTTGGCATGGAGTGTCCGTATGGGGACCTATACGGTGTAATAGAGTTTCGGATCTTTCGCATGCCCACTTCCTCTGTGACGGAACTTAGAAATTTTTTGTCTTGAAAATTTCTGTCACGTTTTTAGCTTTATTGTGTGGCCTGCGTTCATGCAGTGGTGACATTCAGGGATCACTATCCGTCGTCTTGCATCAGCAACGTCGTCGTCTGGGGCGTCACAAAAATATGTGTCACATTTTTCTCAGGAACCATGTATCCAAGCCTTCTGCAATTTGGTATGCAGTATAAGTATGGGAACCTATGCTGTGTAATAGAGTCTGAGATCTCTTGCATGCCCACTTCCTGTTTGACAGAACATATTTTTTGATGATCGGAGTCACAAAAAATTTCTGTCTCATTTTTCTCAGTAACTCTGTATCCAAGCCCTCTGTAGTTTGGCATAGAGTATCAGTATGGAAATCTGTACCGTGTGATACAGTTTCGGATCTCTCGCATGCCCACTTCCTGTTTGAAGGAACATAGAATATTTTTGGCCAATTATAGTCACAAAAAATTTCTGTCACATTTTTCTCAGGAACTATGTATCCAAACCTTCTGCAATTCCATATGTAGTATCAGTATGGAGACCTTTACAGTGTAATAGAGTTTGGGAGTCTCACATACCTACTTCCTGTTTGTCAGAACTTAGAATATTATTTGTTATTACGCAGGCGACACATGTCTTCCCTGGAAGACTTACTACTAAGTTTCAGAATTATTTGTCAATGCATACCATAACTATTTCTTCGACAAAAACAGTTCGAGTTAGACAGGGATGGTCGAGCAATAGAGGTAGAAACATGTTAAAACTTAAACAAAGGGACCAGAAATAGGGTTCGAGACATGCATGGTGTTTGAGCTATTGCAGTTGGAGCCATCGAAATTCAACTGCACTTAATTGGAAAAAATGAAAATTTATTAGACAAACGAACTTGAATGCGGTTCAAGTTTTCAAATCTAGATGTAGCAGCCATCATTTGTTGGAATTTCAATCTAGAGCAACAAAAATTTTGCAGTAATTTTGAAACCTTGACATTTAGGGGAAATTTGTCTTCAATATTCCTTGCTTTTGATTATAACATATTAACGTACACCTACTCCGTTTTATTGCACTGTGTCTGATGTAATTAAGTCAGTAATTGCATTAATTTTACATGTTCCTTCACATAAAGATGCAAGCTTTATTTTGGTAAGCATAGGACAATCGATAAATCAGATATTAAATAATGTATAAAGTAAGGCCTTGATTGACGCTACTTAGTAAAGAAAAAAAATGAGTCCACATGATGTTGTTTGTTGTATAATCATTTGTAGTAAGAGTTTTTTCATATATGAAAAATAATCTAGGACAAAAAACTTTTTTGCCTAAAATCAACAGTTTGTGTCCTAGATTTATAACCGTTCAGTGGCAGATCCAGACTTTCTGTTGAGGGGCCCGACCAATATTATTTTCAAAAGGGGGGCCCAGAACCAAATTTTTTTAAAAACCCTAGAAATTTAAAATATTTTCCGGCCTAAGGGGGGGCTGGGCCAACCCGGGCCCCCCAAATCCGCCACTGCTATTTTTTGCTGAGACCATCCTAGATTTTATATCAGTCAAATTGTCTTGTCAGAGTCATAGTACTATAATATTGTTATTGACCAATTGAGGACCAATTCTTAACTGAGGACTTTTTGGTCTCTGGGACCAATCATTTTTAATGGCCAAATTTGTTCTGATAAAGTACCGTATAGCAGGTAATTTTCGCTGTTGACAAATTTCGCAATTCATTCCCTGAAGAGGGGTTTTAGATTTTAGCGTTCATCAATTTTCGGAATTAGAAAACTGTGTAAGGGAAAGACATGTATAAAGATATAGTGACTTTAATTTCACGAGTTTTTATTTTCGCGCTTCCGGAAACCTCACGAATATAGCATAAATAAGAACCTAGCGAAAATTATCCGCTATACCTTAGTCACTCCTCATAAACTGTTACGTGAATTTCCTGCCAACAATGACTAGAAACTTCTATGCCTGGCTTTTATGC
>MJUU01031407.1:142115-162028 GCA_002080025.1 Modiolus philippinarum | reverse complement strand
AACGGCAGGTCGGAGTCGGCCCCTGAACAAAGAGCAATCCAGTCCAGCAAAATAAACATCATCCTAGACTAAGTAAACTAACTAGAAAAAGGACAAGACACACAAAGGCTTAATAAATTCCTGACTTTTTTTTAAATTCCTGAAGTTTATTTTATGAAATTGATACCTGTCCTTGAATGAAATTCTTTAATAAGGTGGTCATGCATAAGTATATCAGTTTCAAATATTGGCATATTTTTGGATTTTTTTTCCAAATTTGGAGGTAATCAATTTATATTTTAATCTAAACCAATAAAAAGTAGACCTTCCAATTGAAAATAATAAATCATGGTTGATCAACCGGGTATATTAGTGGGGTAAAGTGGCGATCTCTCATCTGTTTAAGTAGAAGAAATTATTTGTCATGAAATTTTAATTTTTTTAATGACGTCATTAGGCATTTGAAGTTTGGAATGCATTTTTGAATATTTGTGGTTTTCTAAATCTAGAATAAGTTAATCCATAATTGAATTGAACTAAGAAGTTGTATGAAAGGGTTAAAGTACAGATTTTAAAATTTCTTTCTTTCAAATTTTTCTTTTGCTTCAATAATATGTCAATATGGGATTTCCACCCTTTTTCCAATTTTTTTTTGCTCTTTTAATTTGAACATTGCTAAGAAATGTCTCTGTGGTTTGAAAAAAAAAGTCTTTTTCTCACTTTTGAGGCAGGTCAGTTCCTTTTCTTAGCGGTGTGAGATTTTTCTGTCTCACATCACCCCATGTGAGACAGCCTCGTGCATACTTTGACGTCATTGACGTCATGGTGAGTGGTTAAGTAATGGCGGATGGCAAGGACAACATGAAGGCGCCGAAAGACGTTTTTATGAACAAAAGTGAGAAAATTAATCAAACACTGTTGAAAATGCAAGAGTTTAGAAATCTCAGACACCCTCTGGTAAGATTTCAATGGTTCTCTGACTCGGCTAGCCTCGTCAGAGAAATATTGAAATCTTACCCTTGGGTGTTTGAGATTTCTTGATCTTGCTTTTTCACCGATGTTAGATTCATATAGTCTCTTGTCTTTCATTTGCGTTTTTCTAGTGCAGTTTGCTTGTGAATTGTGGTACGTGATTGTAATTTTCGGCCATTGTAGGTGTTTACTGTTATCTTTGTTTGTAATTCCAAGCATTAACTTGTAGAATCTGCTTAAATCTCTTATTTTCTCCGTATACTGATGGTCTTATTAGGGCCCTGCCACATAGTGGTGGATGTCTCGTAGTAATCACTATGTCCATCCGTCCATCTGTCCATCCGCGCATAAATTTGCACTTACAACAGCTGGGTCCTCAGAGATGGCTGTCTAGTTCATTTTGTAACCAATTTGCTGGGTGTCAAGAAGTGTCTCTTATGAGGATTTAAAGGACTCTTCAATTGCCCCTGAGACAAAATGCTTGCCCATGTGTGTGATGAGAATTTCGATTTTGATATATTTTTACAAAAAAAAAAAGAATTCAGTTTTCAGCTTCGTTCTAGAAAATTTAGCTATTATGGAATATTCGGAGTTGCAAAGTTTCACACTTCATAACACCCCCCTCATTCGAAGTGAAGCACTTATATATAAAGCGTTCAAGTGTTTTACATAAATGTAAACCTTGAAAAAAAGTTATATTTTTGGAGTTACAGAGTAAAGAATGAGTCATCAAAATTATGATATAAATTTAAAAATTATGTAAATATTTTGATGTTTTGAATTGAACGGGAACCTGTTATCATGCCTGGATGAATGCATACAACCGATTTTTACTATTTTGTGGTTACGATTATGTTGTTTGTACCCTGTTTGTTGACAGTAAAGTGTTGATTACTTTGAACTTTAGTGTAAACACAGGTATACAAAGTACATTTTTGTTAGACCACTGCGTTTTCCTGGGGGGTTTATATAGCTGACATCAAAGTATGTATTATGCCAGTGATAGTAATTGTCTAAACATGGAGTTTGTTGGGTACATTTAAAAGTAGTACTACAAAAGTACAAAACCTGGAATTCCCCAGCGGAAGATTAGCATATTTGAAAGGAATTTCGGGCTATATTCTTTTATAACTTGGGTTCAGGTAGTACAGATTTTTTGTTTCCCCTCCAAAACAACAAAAATAAAAGATGTATCGTAAAGGAAAAAGGTAAAATGTTGGTGTACCATACAACTTGAAATTTGTGGTATCTTCCTCTTTAGGGTGAGTACTAGGCATTTTTTCCTACAAAAATATATTAATAAAAAATGGAAAGATTATGCTTTCAAGCCTCAAGCTTTCATCTTAATCTTAATACATTTTGTTTCTTAAAAATTAAAACATTTCAAACAAAGAATTTTTTTTTTATCCATAATCAGAAGTTTCTAATTTGGATGACTATTAATATTGCAGACAAGCATGGTATGTATATCCGTATATCCAGAGTGCTCCGTTAGGCACTAGTCCGATGCCCGAGACTAGTAAATTTGAATTTGGACTAATGAATTTTTTTAACCACTAGTCCAATCGGACTAGCAAGATTTTTTGTTGCAGAAATTTCATATTGCATTTTCTAAATCTACATTCGCCTTCATTGTGGTTAAAATTTTCCTTTTTGCCAGACTAGTAAAATGGGATTCACACAAGTAATTCTCAACCAGTCCGAAGGACTAATAAGGAAAAAAGTTTTTAGCGCAGCAGACTGAGAGAGATCAGAAAAGCTTAGTTACAGAGGTTGGGTGGGGGACTTGGTTAGTTTCAGAGAATTGGTTGAGTGAGGGGGTAGGTGGGGGGGGTTTAATTGTAGCAGGTTTAGTCCTCTTTTGAAAATTATGCATTGTTTTACAACCTAGTCTGCTCATAAATAAAAGAAAAGACGTAGATGAAGTCGTCTTGTTTGTATTTGATTAATTACGGTACAACATGCATTCAGTTAACGACCTTATGACAAATGAGCCAACATGCAGAACAAATGGTGAAAGAAATAAAATTAATTCTTCTCAAATGTTATATAGCTCTTGGTGTATATATACTTTTATCACTCTCAGGTTTACCATATGGTTTTCATTAGTATATTGTTTCTAAAAATACAATTCACGGAACCATTCTTAGAACTTTTAATTAAGATATCTATTTCTGCCGGGCTTTAATCTCGCTTCTCTTTATAGATGCTCAGTTTCTATATTTGTCATCGTCAAGACGAAACGAGCTAATAAATTTCAGAAATGGAAATATTAAGCTAATATTTTTAGTCTTCGTAAGAGTGTCTTTATTCTATGTTGTAATTTCTTATCCATCCCGATGGAATTACTTAATTGCATGCAAGCCATAACTTTTTATGATTCCTATTGCGGGATATTATGTTTTCATGTTGTGAGAATACACAATCTAATTATATAAGATAATTGTGATATACATGCATTTATTGTCCATGTATATGCAGAAAATTCCGCAATAAAGATATCTTGTGCATATTGAGTATTTCAATCAGATGGTTTATATGAGTTCGTGCAAAATCTGTTTAGTTGGGAATGACCAAATTTCTGTTTAGGAGACTACATGGGTTAAGTTGCAATTCATACTGTATTTGTCTAGAAGGGCAAAGTTGTTGTTCACATGAATTTTTAGCCCAGAAGTTGGTATCTATTATGGGCCAAGAAGGGCCAACTGTTGCTGGCACTTATATATTTGGTCCAGAATGGCCAGGTTGCTGTTGGCCTCAATTGCGGGCCCAGAATTGCCAAGTTGCCATTGTTATCCATTGTGAAGTGCTGAGGGCAGTTGCTGTTGGCATCATTTGAAGGCCCATAAGAACCAAGTTTCTGTTGCCATTAATTGTTGGTTCAGAATCACCAAGTTGCAAGTAGCCATCCTCCACTGGAAAAATGTTAATTTAGACCCCGTTTACACTAGCAAATTTAGATCGATCTTTGGCGAGATCGATCCTAAAAAGATCGATCTTGCACAAGTGTAAATAGGTTAGATCGATCTTCAATCGGACTTAAAAGTCCACATCCAGATGTAGTCTTAAAAAGATCGATTTTTTTGGGATTGATCTTGCTTCAAGTGTAAACGCCAAGATCGATCGCGATCGATCTTTATGAAGTGAAACTGAATGTTAAAACTAAAATTGGGCATTTACACGTGTGTCTATGAACGTATGTACAACTGTGTAGAATAAAGGAGGAGAAGCTTTGGCCTACGAATGAAGCTCTTTGGTAAGCGAACTTTTTGGTGAACTACGGGATTCCAGAACATTACGAGAAAACGTTTAAGAGAAACCAGAACATTTTTAAACGAATATGTCAGGACATTTCCAAATATATCTATCTATATTAGCATTTTTATGTATTTTTATAACAATGAACACATTTATTTAGGTAAGATCGATTCAGATTCAGTGTATAGTGTAAACACACCGTTCTCAGAAGGACAGATCGAGATCGATCTTGCACTTTTTAATGTAAATGCAAACCGATCCTTTTAAGATCGATTAAAATTGAAGCAAGTGTAAACACGGTCATACATGCAGTTATCAAAATTTCACATTGTTGTTAAAAAATGTGTGTGTAGATTAATTGGAAAAGACGCTTTAACAATATGGATGTTGTCGCCTTGACATTAATACCCCATTTCCTTTCTTTTTAATATATATATATATTCAATCATGACATTTTTTCAGCATCACTAGAATTAGGGTAATATGTTGGCATTATTCTAAGTTTTATAGTTAATATTTGTCAACATTAAGATGTCCACAAGATGTCACAGTGGTACAGGGAGTGACAGGTAACATAGAGGTTACTTAGTTCTTACACATACCGAAAGACCATATAGAAATAACCTTCAAATTCTAATTGTGGTACTTTGAAAGTTTCGATTTCTCAATATTATATCCCTACAAAGACAAATCATCAGTCCCACAAATAAGGCATGCAAAAATTTCCACCTTGCTTTTATACCCTTTAATTTTAAAACGGGTATATTGTTTTCCCCTCGCCCAACAGAGTTGGGGAGGGGATATAGCATCTCGCCCGTCCGTTCGTCCCACCTCAGGTTAAAGTTTGTGTTAAGGTTCATATCTGAGGAACTACATGTGGCACATCAATTATCTTTGATTGACGTGGATGCGTCTTGGAGAGTGATGCTGCTTCAGATGATAATTGGGTCACTCTGACCTACATTTAATGCTTCAATGACTCCGGTTAAAGTTTGCGTTAAGGTTCATAATGAGGCACGTCAATCATCTTTGGTCAGTGGATGCGTTTTGGAGAGTGATGCTGCTTCAGATGATAATTGGGTAACTCTGACCTACATTTTATGCTTCAATGATTCTGGTTGAAGTTTGCGTTAAGGTTCATATCTGAGGAACTACATGCGGCACATCAATCATCTTTTGTCAGTGGATGCATCTTGGAGAGTGATGCTGCTTCAGATGATAATTGGGTCACTGTTGCCTACATTTTATGCTTCAATGGATACGGTTAAAGTTTGCATTAAGGTTCATATCTGACAAACTACATGTGGCACATCAATCATCTTTGGTCAGTGGATGCGTCTTGGAGAGTGACGCTTTTTCAGATGATAATTGGGTCACTCTGACCTACATTTTATGCTTCAACGACTTCGGTTAAAGTTTGCATTAAGATTCATATCTGAGAAACAACCTGTGGCACATCAGTCATCTTTGGTCAGTGGAATCATCTTTGAGAGTCTGAGAGAGATGATAAGTGGGTCACTTTCACCTACGTTTCACACTTAGCTGACTTGAAGTTTCTGTTAATGTTTATATCTGAGATACTACATATTACACATCAATGATCTTGATGTTCAGTGGATGTACCTTCAACATTCATACATCTTTAGATTATATTAGGTTTATTATTTCTTAACGGTCGAGGGGATTAGCTGTTGTTTATGACTGCTCCCACTTCTAGTTATATCTGTAAATGTGTTTGTTGACACAATTGACTTGCAAGAGAGGTATGGGGGAGGGGGTATGTTTAGCATATTTAAAGGTATTTATATCTAATAGTTAAATGGAGACTGCAATTATTTACTTATTACAAGTCTTTCCGAGACTGCAATTATTCACGTTTTACAAGTCTTTCTACAACTTGAGGGATTTACTGTGTACTATCTAGTGTCAGCTAAGACTTTCAGTTTGCATTTTAGATTCATTGGCTTTGTCCTAAATTAGCTGTATAATTAAGGTTTGATTATTATGATTAAGCACCCCTTAAGTAGATTTTGGATATATTTAGAAGAATTGCGTTAATTAAGATATTAAACTCAAATCTTCATGTATATGGCCTATTTTGTGGCCTTTTTGTGACAAGGTACTTTTATCAGATTAACTCACAAGGAAAGATATTCGCTACTAAGCTAACACAACATATTCAATAATCGTGGGTGTTTCCTATATGTACTTTGTGTAATGTCACGGTTCACATTATATTGTAGTAAAAGTATATATTGATAAAAGTATTGGACTAATTTTCCAAATTTATTTTCGTTGTTTCAAAATATGTTGGTTTGGGGTTTGTTTTTTTGTTTTTTTGGTCCATGTTTGTTTTTGTTATGGTTTCAATCTAACATGTATTGCACAATCATTTTGCATGGTGGAATGTTTGAGGTAAAATAAACGGAAGAACAACAAATCAAAGGGAAATAAATTGAGGTTTGTAAGTTACTTTGATTTCAAATTGACAATTGACGTGCTATATTTAGGGCTAACTGGATATGTAGCAGAAATTTTGATCTTTCATTCATTAAACAGACCCAAGACCATTCAATTTACCATGCAACCTATAAAAATGGAACCAAGCAAGCTTTGTGTAAAAAGTATATTCAAATACAACGAATCCTGTCCTTTGAGTAAGAATACATGATAGTTCTGACCTTTTTTCTGCACCAAGGTGAGGGGGGAAGGGGCGGGTGTTTTTGTCTTATTTGTGTGTCTGCCTGTCTTTGCATTCATAAAAATCTATGTTTAGAAGCATATTTGGCAGATTTGTAGTTCTAATCAAGAGGAACATAAATATGCGAAAAAAATAGGTCAGGTTAAAGGTCAAGGTTATAGATGTCAGAATTTGCCCTTAGAATTAAGGAGCTGCTGGGGGGGGAGGGGGGGCATATGGCATATGTAGTGTTTCACAAACACATGTACTTCTAATTATTCTTATTTTGTGATGTTTTGTAGCCCAAAATATAGGTATTGAAATTGCTCAGACTAAACTACCGGTTCAAAGTGGTCCCGATGGCAAAAAGGGATGTTGAGTATGAAGCATGAACCTCTGCTAATTGAGGCTGTTAAACTCGGAAAAGCAGCCTCTTGAACATCAAACAATTTCCTGCCACTGAAATGAGAAAGTTGGAAAAATTGACAGGGTTTCAGAAAGGCACCCCTATTGAGACCCCTCCAAAGATCTCTTTGAAGCTGCATATGAAATTTTCTACCTGAAATGCATTGCAAATCTTTCCCAGCCTTATTTTTTTTCTCTCTGTATATAAAAAAGAAAAAAGAATATAATATGGGTGATATCTCACTGAGATTCTTATTGAACATCATAGGTGCAGGTGGAAAAAACGAAAATGATAAATATGATAAAATAAAAAACAAATAATGAAAAAAAAAGATGTTTTGTCATATTTTACATGGAAAAAATTGTTTTGTCATATTTTACTTCACCAAAAGTGCAAGATTTCCAATTTCAATGTGCAAAATACAAGTGGAAATTGAATTAAAAAGCAACGTGGGGGAGAGGTGTATTGAAGTAGAAAAAAGTTGATTAAAATTGGTATTCTCCTAAAGTTGCATGCATAGTAGCTGTTATGTACAATTACATCTTAATTAAGCACTTCCACCCACCCCTTCTGTTGTTAATTTCAAATTTCAAGGTACTCAAGAGGTACAACACATCAATTTATTATTAATTGTGGACATGCATCAGTGAACACAAATCCAATACACACAAGACACCATGAATGGCCCATTGATTGTAACAAGTATAGGCTTATAATATGTAAAACATAGGTATTTAATATGTCAAGTATGTCACATTACTTATTTACAATATTATACAGGTAAGGTCACATATAGGACTGGCTCTTTCTCAGGCGTTAGTCCGGGTAGACAAAAACGCTTCGTTTACAAAGTGTATACACGAAAGATTCAATTTCATTTTGGGTATAGCTGGATATATGTGGCTTTGGATACACAGTTATTTATAAGACACTTGCACAGCTGGACAAAGTAATTAGGAACTTAGTATCCTTATGTTGTGAAAGAAGAAAAGGATTTGTTTGGGAAAAGTTTTTTTTTTTTCTTTGTACTTTGTGAAAGAGATATTATTTCTATATTCTATACAAAGGTATGATTTTGTTTCAAATTTTGATTTGCGAAATTTGTTAATTAAAGCTAAATTGAAAACAAATTCAAAACAATGTTTTTTTTCGCATAGATACCTATCGTCAAAATTGTAGTAATTCTATTAATTGTGTATGTCTTTGTCAGGATTTTTCAGATGTTAAATTTACAATGTTTTTTCAGTGCCATTCTTCAATTTGCAGAGAAAATTCAATTCTTTTTATTTTTGGGGTAATTCTATGTATATATCTTGGACCTGCTCCCATAAGTACTATTTAGGTCATATAGGTTTGATTTTAATGCCCTGATAACCCTAGAAACAGGGAAACTTACAGATATTTAGAAAGGGATTATAAACAAACAATGAAACTGACAATACAATATTTATTTCTTAAAGGTATGTCAGTCTAAATAGCTCCAAAATTAGATTTAACAAGTCAGAATTGGTATAAGGCTGAATAAAAAAAATTCTGTGTTTCTGGTAACCCGACTGACCCTAGATTTTGGGGGCTAAAATTACCTAAACTTAAAGGTTTTTTTTTGGCAATTTTTGAAGAAGCACTGTTAAAGTCCAGAAGTAACTCCCTATATGTCTATGTAAAAAGTTTTGAAAAATAAAAAAAATTGTCTACCGACTGACCCATTTTGATGAGCATGTTACCGGAAACACAGGTTTTTTTTAAGGCCTAAAGTTGTTGTATTAAAAGTTAATTTAGTTTCGCTCTCTGTCAGTACAATCAGAGATGAAAAATGGTACTTTGCTTTGAATGTAGTATCTAGTAGTTTTTGATTAGACTAGTGGAGGCAAAGTAAGTACTACAGGTGGCTAATCTGCTAGTAAGTACTACAGGTGGCTAATTTGCTGCACATGAGACAAAGTCTCTACAAATACATAGTAAAACAAAGCAATGGAACAACGCTTTAATTGTTTTTCTTCATCTTGAAGTGGCCATGAACCCTTAAATTGTCTGTTCAGTGCCTCATTTACCTTTTGGACTGATGCATGGTCAGATTATGTTTGATAATGTGGAGACCTATGTTCTTTGCCCGTAATGATAGGCGTGGCTCTTGGTTTTTGTATCGGTTTTTGTGTCGCCTGCTGAAAGCAGAGTCGACACATAGGGATTACTATCCGTCGTCTTACATCGATGTTGTCGTCGTCCTGCGTCATCTGTCGGTTTTTGAATCCGTAACTCCTTCAAAACTACTAGTCCGATTCCAACCAAACTTTCAGGATATGTTGTTCACTTGGTGTAGTTGTGCACCTGATACTTTGAATTTTGATTTTACAGATTTTAGAGGTTCACGGAGCCAAAATTGCTCATTTGTCAATTTAGTTTGTTAATGTGGTACTTTTTCAGAACTAGAAGTCATATTCCAACCAACCTTTCAGAATTTGTTGATCACTTGATTTAATTGTTTACTTAATGCTTAAAATTTTGATTTTAAAGATTTTAGAGGTTCACTTTGCCAAAAATGGCTCTTCTGTAGTGCAGACGACACAAGTGTTCCATGGAACACCCATCAATTTTTTTAACAATTCTTGCAGGAATTCATCAGGACTTCAAAATTTCATAATATAACGGTTTCCCTAAACAACATTCATTCAATCAAGGCACGTATTTATTTTATCTTTTATATCCAAATTGTTTGGTCTGAAATACAAATAGATATTTTTTTTATATTTTTTGTAATGTCATATCTAAGTTTGATTTAATTATTGGACCAGTCACATTTTAGACCTTAGCCCTCAGATCATATTTCTTTCAATACTATTTTTAATACGCCCCTAAAAATACAAGGTACGTCTTTTCATAAATCATGTTCTAAATGCTGATAGTATTTTAATACCTGAATATATTGCATTTTAAACATGGAATTTGTTACCGCTGAATAACCAAATTATTAAACGGTATTGAAGCTTTATTGGAATGTTTATACGTTGTAAAACAACCAGGTAAAACGATGTTTTATTTCGTGTCTCCGTTAGTTATGATGTAATCGCACATATTTGACGAGTCAGACAAATTCAACGAACTTTTACAATTAGAGATTTTATAAGAGGACGACTTTGTACAATGAATTAAGAGATTTTATAAGACGACGACTTTGAACAATGAATTAGTGTATTGTATAAAAAATTGAAGTAGTACGTACACTTTGCATATGACCATGAATTGTTTTATTTTATCGGTCAAGTACAACTTTTTTGGTGAATTGTGAACTTGTCCATACTCGAGTCAAAATCAAACGTGACGTGTCTTCAAATAAAACTAGTTTTGATGATGAGAAATGAAAATTTTACAAGTAACATAAAGAAAAATACTTCTTTCTTTTAGGTATTTTTAGAAGGATCAAATTCATTACACTGGTGGATCCAGCAAACCACCCCCTTCCAAAAATAAGGGGGGTCCAAAAGGTTACCAAAGGAAAGATATTCCAGCAGGCTGCTTTTTAAATTACACCCCAAGCCCCCCCCCCAAAAAAAACAAAAAAAAAAAAAGGGGGAAAAAAACCAACAACAATAAAAACACATACACATTGATCTGTAAAAGCATAACTAGAATTAGGGAGCCCTGATACCGCTGCCAATTGAGTACAACCGTGTCTTAAGGTGAATTTTTCATGGCCTTTGAACTATAAAATACATGCAAAAAAGCTGAAATCAATTTCAAGACAACATTGAATATATTTTAATTCCAAAAGAATTTAAGGGAAAATATTTACTGTTTGTGTACAATTTTTCTTGTGGGTGTAATATCCGCTGATTTTGCGATCAAGTAAAATCAGACGACAATTTCCCAAACCAATGATAATACTTAGTTTTGAAGTGTATATAAGTAAAAGCAAAACATTTTCAAATTGTGAAAAGGTTTGTTTGCAAAAAATTGCTGCCTTGCTGTGTTTACAGTATAATGTAAAGTCCTCAAGTTTCTGCTTATCCATGCTATTGTAAACAAAATGTTCGCGGTTGCTGATTTTAGCTGTTTCTTGAAATTTTACATATTTTTGGGTATCAATTTATGCGGTTTTAAGGAATCACTTAAAAATATTAATGACCATCTGATTGTTTCTGAGATATTTGGGTGTACTAATTTTCGCTTTCTTTTGTGAATGACGGAAGAAGCTAAAATCAGTACTACGTCAACAAAATGTTTAGTTCACTTCAAAAAAGGATTGTGGACTTTCCCTTTAATAGTAATATTTGTCGATCACCAAGAACAAAATTGAACATCCTAAGAACCTAATCAAGCTATATTACAAGTTGTTGATTGAGTCAGAAGATGAATTACCTATTTATATTGAATAAAACAGTGTTCTGATGGAACATGTCTATTGCACAGTGAAATTAGCAATGGCAGATATTGGCTTTGATAGTGATCAATATGTTATGTCTGATGCTCTGCAGAAGATTGCTTAGTGGGTCAGTATGGAGGGGATACCCAGGGGCAGGGGATGGACAGATTTAGCAGATTTTGATAATCAGGAGAGGAATGTATTTGCAGAGACTTTGTCTCATTATACCCCCCCCTCCCCCAAACAAAGTTCGGGGGATATATAGGAATCACCCTGTCTGTCCATCCGTCTGTCTGTTCGCCCCTTCATCTGTCCATCCATGTACCTTGTCAGTGCATGTTCTCCTAAACCCCTGCTTGGAATTTAATGAAATGTTGCTCAGTTGTATTGCACCATCTGAAGATGTGCATGAAGTAATATGGTTGCTGTCTGAAATTTCGAAGGGGAGATAACTCATCTTTGAATATTTTCTGGAAAAAAAGGGGGGGGCAAAACTTGTCAGCGTATATTTTTCCAAAATCTCTGCTTGGATTTCAATGAGATGTTACACAGTATGTAGAAAATACCTTGTTGACTGGGATGGGCAAATTAAAGCTGACTTTGATAATCTGGGCAAGATTGCTTAGTTTGTCAGTATGGGGGAGAAATGAAGGAAGGGTTGGGGTGGACTTTGATGATCTGAGGGCAGTTGCTTAGTTGGTAAAAGTAGGAGGTTGGGAGGACAGCATCAGCAGATAACTCTGGACGATTGTTTGGTTTCTCAGTATCGAGGGAATTCCCATGTTGAAGGTGTGATGAGATTAAGCAAATTTCAATAATCAAGGGAAAATTGCTTATTTGTTCAGTATTGAGGGGATACCCAGGGCAGAGATGCACAGATTAATGAAACAGAGTGGGTCGATATAGAGGAGGATGGGCAGAGGGATGGGCGAACATTTTATACCTACTTGCTGATGGAGGGAAAGTTGCTTAATGGAACAGTACGGAGGAAAAGGATAACTAGGGGAGAATGAGTTGGACTATTATGTCTCTCCCCCCCTCCCTCATGGGGAGAGTTGTTTTATCTTAAGCGTCTGTCATCTGTCCTTCATTCTGTTTCTCAGTCGTCACAAAGTCTGTTGACGACCATACTCCTACATTTTCCATCGGATTTCGACCAAACTTTGCAGGATCGTTGACCATCATGCCGAGTTGTGCATTGTCTGGCTAGTTTGATTGCCCAATTTTTGTTGGAGTTATGACATATGTATTAGGGGAAACATTGGTTTTTATATCAAAAACACACTTCTAGTTCAGAAATTTTTAAACCTAAATCCACATTTTACCTTTTATTCTTGTAAAAACAATAAATAATTCAGCTTATGAAAACTGATGCCGGTGAAGTAAAAATTGCTAGGATTCTAAATCAGTTCCAAATTTTCACTCCTGTTTCTCAATTAACAGCATAGATTATTGGAGAACATGTAAATAATAAATGACCAACGTGTTAGATCCGGACAAACATACAGATTTTATAAACCTAGATACTAATTGAAGGAAAATATGTCCCACCCACACCTGGTATAAATCTGTCACATATAATAACTTGGTGTGGGTGTCCATAAGTAATAATTCATTCTCGCCATTAATTGTCAATCTTTATTGAGCAAGATCCCAATTAATGATCTATTTTTGTTTAATCTATTGTTGATAAAATCCCTTATAAGCATGGCTGTAATTAGGATTCTGGGAAATGGGTTGATTTTTGACAAGTTTCTACAAGAGTGAAAATTAGTGTAGTATATTTTGAAACAAAAGTGGGCAGTGTTATTTTGTTTTGAAAATTTCTGACAGGTCTTTTTAAGTGCGGAATTTCAGGATAGAGATTCTGCTTAATGAGCAGGTGTGTCAGGAGGAGTCTCCTGCAAATCTTTTTGATTTCTGCAATAAATTTTGGATATTTAGTTGTTTATTCTTATGCAATACTAAAAGCCCCTAATGATTTTTAAATTTCAGCAAATAAATCTGAAAAGATTATAATTTCTTTGCTATTTACCACTTTAACACTTCACCCACTGCAACACTTCACCACACCTTTGCCATGTACCACTTAAACACTTCACCACACCTTTACCATGTACCACTGTAACACTTCACCACACCTTTGCCATGTACCTGCAACACTTCACCACACCTTTGCCATGTACCACTGTAACACTTCACCACACCTTTGCCATGTACCACTGTAACACTTCAACACACCTTTACCATGTACCACTGCAACACTTCACCACACCTTTGCCATGTACCACTGTAACACTTCACCACAGCTTTGCCATGTTTCACTTCAATACTCGACCACACCTTTCCCATGTACCACTTCAGTATGTCAAAAAACCTTTTCCATTTATTATTTCATCTTTGCCATGTACTATTTCTACATCTAAACACAACTCTGCCATTTATCATTTCAGAATCTCACAACACCTTTGCCATTCATCACTTTAACACCTCATGACACATGTGCCATTCATCACTTTAATACCTCGCCATAAAACCACCCTTTACCACTTAATTACCTCACCATATCTTTGCCACCTCATCACAAATTGCCACGAAATGCTGCATGTTGCTATTTATCACTTCACCAATTGCCATTTACCACTTCAGCACCATCACATAATCATTTCAAATCATCAGTGAAGAAATGTAAATACCAACAATTTAAATTTAATTGCAACAAATATACCCTATTGATTTTAATTGCACCAGCGGTATAATCATTCATGGGTATTACTCGTTCTATTTATGTAGTCTTTTTATTCATTGTTGGCCTTTCAAAAATTTAATGAAAAATTAATAAATTGGATCAAATTCAACAAATGTATGAATAATATATACTTTTTTGGCTTTGAACGATGTGGTTACTACTGTGACGAAAAGCTCAATACACATTTTAAACTAGACATATTTATCGATCCATAAATTTTTTAATCATAAACTGTTATTGATATGGTATGTCGTTTACAATAAATCTAACAGATAAAATTTTTCATTGATTACGACTGAAGTTTTGAGTTCAAGTCTAAACGCTTAGTAGACCATTCATTGACTACAAATGGTATTGGGTTCCGTAAGTCATTTGTTTCATATTCATTTACGATATGTCAATACCGACATGGATCTAGAGGGGTTTTTCGATGAATTGGCAAATTTAACAGTTATTGATATAAATCTATGTAAAACATGGGATTGTCCTAAAGCTTGGTTATGACTTTGACGCATTGTCGAGCTATGAACAAAAAAAAAAGTTTCTACTTTGATATAAAACCCTTTTTTGTTGAGATCTTTAATTTGAAAGTAAAGTCCACATTGGCCAAAGTTGCTCAATATATGTCATTTGTTGTTGTATAAACATATGTTTGTATGTCTTGTATGTTTTGTCATTGTATTTGCTTGGCCCCTATGGGCGTAAATTTACAAATAAAATATATATTAATGAGGGCTAGAGATTATTTAGGGATATACCTCTTTGACGCCTAATAGGCACTTTTTTTACAGCGTTTCGGGATAAACAGATAAAAGTAGGTTTGCACAATGCAGAACATTATTGCACAAAGAATTATAATTACTAAATGAAATAAGACAAACAATATTTTAAAACTTTGATGAATTAAGATGACGGTAAAAATATTTGAATTAAACATCAGGATCACCATGTCTTGAAAAAAGAGTCTGGGATTGAGTATGAAGGGGATAAGCCACTTAAAACTGAGCCTTTGATTGGGAATAAGAGGGAGCAGCCACTTGATATGAGTTTTGGGATTGGGTGTAAAGGGGAGGAGCCACTAGATATTGAGTCTGAAATAGGGTAAATGGGGAAGAGACATTTGGATATTATATAATACATACTGTAAGCTGGGAAATTTTCGTGCCGTCTTTATTTCATGGTAAATTGACAGGATTTTATTTCGTGCAGTTTTGAATTCGCACTGCAAAATTGTTGAGCATTTACTTCAATAATAGACAAGTATATTAGCGCCTTTATATTTTCACGCTTCCATTTCAAACTTGAAAATCCCGAAAAGAAAACTACAGCGAAAATTTTCAGTTTACAGTAAATAAAAGTATCACTCTGTATTCTTTAATTTTAATGCGTTTTCACACACTAAATTTCCTCTACATTTTTTGTAGATAATGGTGAAGAATATTCTGTTACAAGTGTGATCAGCATACCTAATTTGAACGTAGATTCACCGCTTAGGACTAACGTATCACTATGTAGTTTGCATGTCAAGACGGAACCTACTTCAGACCAGGACAGCATTGCTTGGCTACAGGATGAACAAAATAATAACATTTGTAAGATAGTTAGCGTAAAAGGGAATGTAGATTTTACGGACAGTTTAATGAATAATAACACAAATGGTGGCGATAAAGAAAGTCTGACTGGAAGTGGATCCACTAACACAACTGTTCATTGGCCATCTGACAATGGCTGTCGTCCTACAGAAAGTATAAACAGCAGTCGTAATTCGTCCATGATGCTAGCCAGCAGTCCTGCTGGTGTTTTTAAACCCCCGATGACTGTCGCTGATCAGAGACTCATGTCGTCTGGACTGTCCTACTCCCCCTTGTTGTCCTCTGGACCCCTATCACCATACTCATATTCGCCTTTTTATTCACAGTATGGATATTCTCGTAATTATCCACAAATTGAGTCATATTCACAAGTTCTACAAAGTATGGGAAGCCATGCAGCACAAACACAATTGCAGTGCAATACATATGGGTCTCAGTATCCGATGCTGAACAGCCCTCATCAGCGTTCAATGTCAGTGTCTTCATCTGGACAAGTACAACACAGATCCTCTCGGCGAAGTCCAGGGGAGGTTACTGATAGAGATATTGACTCGAATATACCACACAGTTATTTAAAAGAGGAACGTGCACATAGTCTTTCATCTGTTGAAATATCAAGTACAAAAACTGTATCGTTTAAAGACCCGCCTCCTCGGAGGGAGTTGATAAATAGTAAAGATATGAACTATAAAGTGCCTAGTGGGAAGGAAGGAAGTTTAAAACATCGAATATTGACCCGCCCATCAGACAGTACCTCAGAGAGCTCTGTAGTGGATGTTTATTACGGAGAACCATCTGCCAAAAGAACAAGATATGATCCTCATATCGTCACAACAAATGAAAAAGACGATAATAACTCAAATTTACATTATCCTCCTCATTTTATGAAGGGTTCAATAATTCAGTTAACGAACGGTGAACTTAAACGTGTTGAGGATCTAGAAACAAAAGATTTTGTACATAGTGCGGAAATAAGTAATGATCTCAAAATTGACTCTAGTTCAGTAGTGCGTATTGACGAAAACTTGGAAAGAGGGATGGCAGTGTTGGGATTTGTGGTTGGCGAACATAAAGTTCAGGTATGGTTACAATAATATGGGTTTTGGTGCCAGGGGCGGGGTTAAGGAGAGGTGAGATTTATTTGCATTTTGCTTTAATGGAGCTTGACAAAGGGGGGAAAAATCAAAGACTTAAACTGCAAGTTCTCTGAAAATTTTCAGTCTTCTGTTAATATAAACATTATAAAGATTTGTATCATCTATTTCAGCTTGGTGAAAATACATCGGTTTATTTTAGATCAATCATAATGGATTTAGGGGAACCAAAGTAAACACAAAGTGCACATAAGTTTAAAATAGTTCGTTCTTTTTTAGATCTATCTATATCATCATTTTTTATGTAAACATGTTGTAAATATACCACTATTTCTAGTGAAAATATTTTAGTATAAAAAAGTGTCTTGAAACATAATCATGATAATAAATAAATATTACTCAATAACAGGTCATTGCTGATTTAGGTGATTATGTTGTAACATGTTGTGATGTATTTCTGTGGATTATCCACTAATCACTGATATTGCTATGCTTAATACTGAATTTCATCCTCAGGGGAAAAAGATAGATGCATTTCAAATGTCATTATTTGCAAAGTTGTACATTTAAATGATATTATTGCATTGGTATTATACCAAATGTTTCTAAGATTGGAGTGTTCTTTATTTGGATTCTAGATTTAAACCCCCACTCCATCCACCACAACAACCACCTAAGTTATGTTGCTTAATGGTTTTCCAAACTTTTTGCAAAACCCTTTTAGGTATTGACTTGATATCAATTAATACCCACTTCAATGTGGTTTTGAATATTGTAATTAGTTGGGAATCCATTCATCCACCTTGTACAAGCTCAAGCAAGTAATATTTATAAAGTAGCTGTCTCAAACGAGATTGAAGATGAGTCCTGATCCAATATTTCTGTAGAAGTTATACCCCTTTTTATAAGCCCGTAGAAAGACAGACATATTATGTTATACCCTCTGTCCGTCCGTCCTCCGTCCGTCTGTCCGTTAACTTTTTGGTTTCCAGAGATTTTTTTCTGTAACCGCTTGACATATTGATTTCATATATGGTATATGAGCATACCTAGGAGAGATACAGATCAAGTTCGAATTTGGTTCCGGTCAGTTGATTTTGTACAGAGTTATGGCCCTTGGATTTAGTGAAATTTTGAAAAATATAGATTTCCAGAGTTTTTTTCTGTAACCGCTTGACATGTTGATTTCATATTTGGTACTAGTATATGAGTATACCTAGGTGAGATACAGATCAAGTTCGAATTTGGTTCTGGTCAGTTGATTTTGTAGTGATTTATGGCCGTTTGACTTAGTGAAATTTGATTTGATATTTGTTAATTGTTACATCTTGCTTAGGCACATATTCTGTTTGATTTTTTTTTTTTCAATCAAAATTTTGTTGTGGTCCAACAATGCCATAAACTTCGACTTGACAGTGGACGGGCGTATAATGCGCTCTTGGCCATGTTGGGGCAGGATTTATGACTACACGTAACCCTCAATGTTAATATGTGATGAGTAGATGAGTATTATATTTGTCAACTATATTTAGCTACAGATAGAGTTTGAGTTTGGTCATGATTCCTTGATACTTGTAAGAGTTTCCTACAATATTGGCAGGTCCGGAGAGGGGTTGCATTCATATTGCTGCGACACTTTTAGTTTGCAGTAATTTCTCAATGCATGTAATGTCCAAATGAGCAACTTTTAGAATACTGTGGTTAAGAATTGAGAAGATGAGGTTTGGAAAAAAAATTGTAAATGAAGAAAATTTGTATCATGCAACAAGAGTAGGAAGGTATCAAATTTGTGAAAGACATCATATTTCAATACACGTTTAAGTGAAAACTGATACAAAAAATGTGAGACACTTTGATTTGTAGGAGGTATTAAACAGATAATATTTTGGTGTGAAAATTGACGCGAAGAATTCGTTTCAAATTCATATGTAGGGAATATCATCAAAGGATTTTGAAATTGACGCAGGTAGTGTTTGACAGTTTATACATGTAGGAAGTCTTGGAGTATCAATTTCAACACATTCAAGTGAAAATTGAGACTCAGAACACAAGAAAAATTTACACGTAGGCAGCAGCAAATTTGATAGCATCACATTAAAAATTTGAATGTAAAATATGATGTGGGGGGTTACAAATGTTAATCTTTGTGAAAAAAATGACCTAAAATGCCCTTACTAAGTCCACAGTCTTTCTTTTTATCAACATTTGTCCATTTATACTCCTCTTCAATGTGCTGTTGTCATATGCATAGCCCTTTATTTCCTTGGGGGGAAAAGGGCAATATTTGTCTTTATGACATGTCGGGGGGGTATCATGTTAATTGTCTTGCCTGAGATTAATAGTTTCTTATACTAGACTATATAAAAGATAAGGGATATCTTTCATGAGTGTGAGAAATTCAGTCTTTTCCCGAGTGTAACGTGGGAAAAAGACGAAGAATTTCTCACACAAGTGGAAGATATCCCAATCTTTAATTTTAGTTGAGTGAAAGAAGCTGTTTCTTCCATAAAATACGACAAACAAACCGAAGGATTTCAAAGTAAAACTTGCCTTTCCTTGTGGATTTTTGTCTCGCCTGCGATGAAAGTCGCTGAAAGCCAGACATAGGTATAGCAATCCGGCGGCGGCAGAGGCGTAAACTTTTTTCTAAAACCTTCATAACTTTTCAAGGGTAATACATACAAACATCATCTTTGGTCCACAGCACCACCAAGTGATGACCTTTCCAGCAGCATATATTTTGGATGACCTTGACCTTGTTTTCATGGTTCAATAAGCACATAAACATTGCAACATAGTTTCACATTCAAGTCCTTTTCTCAG